>JAIUZE010015194.1:0-47304 GCA_022085475.1 Heliosperma pusillum | reverse complement strand
CGGCGGTTCGAGAGTTGTTATAATGTAGTTTAAAGATACTTCGAGGTACTGATCTGTTTTGTTACATGAGGTTAATGTTGTCATGAACCTTCCATTGAAAGAAATGGAAAGAGTTGATGCAGTTTTTTGTTAGTGTTGCAGAATTTGCAGTACATAGGTTACATTGTCAAGATATAGATTGCTGTGTTGGGTAGATCATTAGCACAAATTCTCATTTGTGACGGTCTTTTCAAAAGACCTCTCACAATCGATTAAAAGAAGAGCAAGTGGGAGAGAAGGGTCTGAGAGATCTTTAGAAAAGACCGTCACAACTCACAAGCGATATTTGCTAGTTCTTCTGGACTTCCAAATATATTTATGTACTCACCAAATCCATGTGCATGAATGATGATGCATAAATTAGAAAACTACAGTCGAATTTTTAGTCTCACCTAGTCCGAAGTCCGAACCCAACTCATTACAAGGCTACAAGTCATACAAATGAATGAAACGGAGAAAATATAGATAGACTATAGTATATTACTTCCTCCGACCCAGACCAAATATAACACTTACTAAACCGGACGATTCAAACCAAAAGTAACTTCCCTTATTTGACCTAAAACATTACCAAATACGTGGTTCACCTACAATTAAACCTACAATTATATGGCCCGCCTATTTTTTTTCCCTTTTCACCCTTACTTTTTCCTCTTTTCTTAACTTCTCTCAAACTCCAACGTTACCTTTGGTCTTGGTCGGAGGGAGTACTATACTAGTAGATCGACCTCCATGGCCCAATATAGCCATACGTCTTTCATATGTTGGTCCAAGGCCCATAATACATACCACATTTCAAAAGCCCAAACACAAACAAATACCCCGTTATCTGAACTGTAACCGCGCAGTTCTAGTTCCCGCCATTTCCTTCCAAACAATTAAAATTCAAATTATTCTTCGTTTCTTCACTTAATTTTATTAAATCTATACATTTCTTCATAATCCTTAATCCTACGGTTTTTATTCATTGAATTTACGAGTTTATTCGAATTAAAGCTATATTTTTATATAAGGAAATGTTATTATTGAATCATCTCAATCTGAATTATGCTTATCTTATCTTGTTTAAGTGTTTACGGCGTATGCGTGATTATATTCATGTTTTAAATTGGGGGTTTGAGTCTGATTTGTATCGTTTATAAACATAGCGGAGTTGTTCGTGTTTTGATGTGCACGCCAGGTGTTCGATGAAAGTTCTATGATGTTCTACTGGAGTATTTGGATCGAGGAATTGAGTTTCATTCGGACTGGATATGTGTATACTAAATGTGGGATTATCAAGGCGATAAGATTCATAGACGAGAAAACTTGGCGTTCTGGACCACAGTGGTTTTGGGATATACCAAATTCGGTATACTAGTTGCGACAACTAAGCGTGTGGATGAGATGAGTGATAGCTAAGTGGTACCGTGAAAGGAGGGTATGTTCAGGCACCGTAAGGTCTAAGGACGCTATAGTTTAATTAAACAAAATGTCGTTGCAATTCGGATTAATTGGTATGTCAAGAATAAGTAGTTCTATCTCAATGCCGCATTAGTCACTAAGCACCTTAAGTTTTTAAACTTCGAAGTTTGTATTGCAGGAATTAGCAATCGCAGGAATGCAAGTATTCATAGCATCAATTTTAACCAAAATTTCGAGGTGGTTATATCAGAAGGCTATTCCTTTCTGTGTTAATAGTGTACATTATTTGGTAACTTAATGGTTCTAACACATCTTTCCTCTGTTGTATTGCTCATATGTACAGTTATACGCAGTCACGGAATATCTCCCCTGAATATTTTGCACAAGCTCCCCGCAACAAAAGCCTGCTATACTGGTAATTTACGTCTACTAGCATTCTTTATTTAGGCTTCTGAACATTCTTCCCCCCATCACACCAATCTCAGATAGATCAACATTAATCCCTTTCCTGTTGATTGGCATCAAGTTGCTGTATTATCGTGCTTAGAAGGAAAGCTCGAACAGTTGATTGAATAACCCATTAACCATGTATATGTTATAAATCATAACTCAAAATGGGTAACTCAATCTTTGCAAAATATTAGGTTCTGCTTTCGAATATCCGTCAGTGTTTATACTAATATATTTCCTTTTCATTATGTTTTGAATATAATGTGATTCCAAATTCCCAAAGGAATTAAAGACTCGTTATTCTTTGGTTTTGGATTGCGATGAAATAAAACAAAATGACTCACTAAACTGGTTGTGTTTCTTTTTATTGTGAACCATCGTTTATTGCAGTTCTCGACGCAGCCTTCATCTTTGGTATTTCAGAAACAGCCTCTTTGTTTTAGCTAATACAAAGATAAGAATGCGTACATCCTAACCACCCCCCCACACCGCCACACACACACACAAAGATAAGGTTGCGTATAGTCGACCCGTTTCCCACCCCACCTCGCAATTTGCGGTAGCCCTTAAGGCAATGGGTTAATGTTGTTGCTTTGGAATTTAATTACTCTTTCATTAATGTGTGAGTCTCTGACTATTTGTGCAGTGAATGTTATGGCAAGCCATTAAAATATACAAGATCTTGACTTTACTCACGCTAGAGTTCTGTGTTGGATAAGCCTACAGGTAAAGTTTGATCCTCTTTATTTATATAAAGCAGCTTCAATTCAATTACTTCATCAGTTTTGTTACAAAAACATAAAAAATAAATAGAATCTGTTAAGTTGTCTTTGTGAAGCATCCTTTCTTACTTGAGATGATGAGATATTTGGGAAACTGGTAACTTTTTGCTTGTTTGTTCCTTAAGCACCTTCTGATTGATAGTATTCATTTACTAATGATTTAATTAGAGAATTGACATAGAAGTTGGTCTTATCAGCCGGGTTTAATAGAATTTTATAGTGACTGACCCGACTATAACTCGGTATGCTATCCAATTTTTCTACTTCATTATGGCAAAATTTGTGGATGACCGCGTCAGCATCAAAATTGCCCTTATAACTCCTTCAGACCAAAAAAATGATAATAATACGGAGTATCAATTTATATGCTTTCCAATTAATTGGTCGGACGTTATATTGTGTTTGAACCGTGAATAGCTCGAAAAATTTTAAGGTGGTACCTTGTCATTAACAAAATTCGGAAAATACTTAAATCATTACAAACCTTAGACTCAATTACATTACCATTCTTGTTCTGTAAAAAAATATATATATTAAAAGTTGTCTATTCCTCAGAAAGATGAATGATAAAATTAGAAGAGCACAAATTCTTGTTTCAGACGGTCTTAAATTAAGACGTACTCACAACCGAGTTAAATAATGTTAAAATGAAAAAGGGATTGTGAGAGGTCTTAACTTAAGACCGTATAAATTAAGACCTACCGGAAGAAGAGAACCAACCTCATCATACAAGTCATAATTAGCTAGCTAATAGTTTTTTTTTTAATAGTATCACTTAAATTCTTTTAGTAATCTAGTATTAATTTCCATTCTTATTATAGAGAGTTAGTAAGCCTAACATGTGACACCCATATATAAATACGAATGTTCAATTGTTGATACACTTGATTGAGCTTGGAAGGAACAAAATAATAATAATAAAAAAAAAAGAATATGTAATACTTTGTCATCACTTGCACGCTAGGTTTGGTTATTCTTAGAGCAAAATCATGTGCTCCATGCACTTTTTGTGATTCTCCAATGTATTTAAGCTTAGTTCTTATGATAAAACTAATCATTAATCATAATAAATCAACTTTAGAATTTTGTAAGTATTTTCAATTAGAATTTCCCGGAGTATTCATTCATCTCATTTTTATTGGCCTACTTTCTCTTTTAGCTGGGTTTAAGAAAAACTAATAAAATAGCAATGGTGAGGGATTCGTAGCGTAAATACTTACTAATTTTAGAAATGTAACAATTATTTGGGATAAATTATGGGGAAAAAGGTACAATAAAATTGAAGAGGGAGTAATCGTGTCCTATTTTTTCAATAGGTTCATGAAAATCATGATACATCTTCTTTGTAGTTAATTATAAGTGGCGGAAATACACTTAGAAATATACCCTTCTACTAAAAAAAACCTTAAAATTATCAAGTTATTAAAATAATATTCTTATAATCACTAACAAATGACAACAATACCTCTCATATTTAGCATTATTATTTCTCTAATTATATTTGAAAACATTAGGAGTATGGGATGGGGCCATTATTAGCATTTTAGAAGTCCTCTTTTGCACACCATTTGTGACCCACTATCATATTTGTCTCCTCTGAATTTGGCAAAGTTACGTCTGATGTTTCACAAATTCTCATTTGTGACGGACACTATCCGTCGCAAACTTAAGACGGATACCATATTCTCTCACAAAATATCCATTAAGGGTGAGTGGAGAAGCACATGGGGGGTGCCCACCTTGTCCCCTCTACCCATTTCCTCTCACAAAATACTCGTCGCAAGATCTGATCCGTCGCAAGCAAGACCTACTGCTGATGTTTAGGGTATCATACTATTGCGACTTTTGCTTGTTACTTGGGCAAATATATGCTTTGTTGATTTTTGAAATATACCTAAAAAAACAGGACATAAAAATAATCGGGATAAAAAGAATACTATATGTTTCAAATTACATTATTGTAAATAGTATATAATGTAGTGAAGAACCCATTTGGAAGATAAATAACAAACACGGAGATGAACTAGAAATCTCACTCTTGGAATTATATTTAGAGCCTTATTTATCACTGAACTAAAACACATAGTTAATATTTTCACCCTCCTCTGATTAACCTTTAAAACCCTTAAAATGAGTTTAATTGGTAATACTCCGTAATTTTACGGTGTTAACTTGTCTAGAAATGAGAATATATTGATCTTACTTGGGTCAAGAAAAGGCGTCGATACCCTTTTAATTCAACCGATCTTAGTTAGAGGTGGAACGTGATTTTTCCAAGGATCATTAAATGGGCTCCTCTTATATGGACATCCTAGCTTTATATTATTTCCTATTTTACAAAAATTAATTACATTGTCGGGTTATAACTTGAACGGTTTTTATATTTTATGCTCACTTGACACATGTTAAGAGAACCAAAATGGAAAAGTTTCCTTTACTTTTAGCCTCAATCTCTCAAAGACAACTAGACAATAGAAATCATTTATAACCTTATTATGTATGCTCAAATATTCATAATTGACGCATGGATTTGCAAAGTAGAGACTAAAAAAATTCAGTAGGTCTTGCTTGCGACGGATCGGATCTTGCGACGGGTATTTTGTGAGAGGAAATGGGTAGAGGGGACAAGGTGGGCACCCCCCATGTGCTTCTCCACTCACCCTTAATGGGTATTTTGTGAGAGAATATGGTATCCGTCTTAAGCTTGCGACGGATAGTGTCCGTCACAAATTGAGAATTTGTGAAAAAAATTACCCCTTATGCATCCCAATACAATTTGCCAATTTTCATAGACATGATTTTGCTGCGCATTTAACATTGGTTAGCTAGCTGGATGTGCTCAATGTCTCCTCTTAAAAGAGGGAATCATTTTATATCTTTCATCATCAAATTAGGTTGGAAAAAAGTGGAAATGTTTTTGCCAATTATTAGTATTTTGGCCTTGCATTGTTTGTCATAAACTCATAATTTTTGGTAATTGTCTTTCGGAAATATTTTTCGGTATCGTTCAATCACCGAGGATAAAATGGGGAAAAATTATACCTGCGGGGTTGTATAGGAGCAGTCTACATCCTTATTAAATCTAATTGAGTTTATGTGTTTTTTTTAAAAAACTTTTTAAAAAAATGGGTTGTATTTTTGTTTTTTATTATGCTTATACGGAGTATGTTGTAATTTTCGAGTTCTATATTTGTGTGAAGGAACTTTCATGTTTTTCTGTCGTGTTTGGTATTTTTATAGTGGAGTTTTAGAACAATTCTTTCAAATGCTACCACATAATAATATATAGAAGTACGAAACAAGCCAAGATAGAAATACTTCAGTTACACAATACAATAATGTACAACATGGCTCTTCTATTCTAAACAATGCGAGATAATAACTTAGATTAATCAGTAAATTTCCAATACATAATACTCGTAAATTATACAATATGATTTCGACTTTTCTCACTAAAATTTTCACCAAAGTATTTTGCAACATGTTCAACCAAAAAAAAAAAAAATTTAATTATATATATCATGTACCCCACATGAAGGACTACTTTAGTACGTGAAAGGAACTCATCAAACAACTTGTGAGTTGTGACTGCTTTTTTATTTATTTGGTTGAATGAATGTTAGTTTGGCGGGAAATTTGATGGGATATCAACGGCCATCAACCGATACCAACTTCCTTTTGTAAGATACAAGTTGCAAAAATCAGGTGAATTTGGTGATCTCTTTTCCAAACTATATTATTACTATTCCAACCAATTTACCAAATCTCTTATTTCTGCTTTCACTTTGACTTATTCCACGCCTATTTTATTCTATTAAATCTACAACCAAAGTGATCCATAATTGTTAATTACAATAGCCAAGTGGTAGTTATATAAATGTAGCCATGTTGGCTAGCTAGGGCTCTAAGCTGGCTCGTTGAACTTTCAGAATTGGCTCGGTCAAAGCTCGGCTTGAGATCTAGGCCTAACCCGAGCTTGAGTTTAAAATCCTGAGCTGATTCCAAGCTTATTCGAGCTCGAGCTTGGATCGGCTTGTTAACACCCCTAATACTTATATCAAATGGTTATTTGTAGAAAATTAACTTAAATATAATTAGTTATTATTAAACTTAAATTTTATGTTGAATCTAATACATTGTATTTTATGATGACTATATAACATATTTAAATAGCTCGATTATGTGTTAGACTATATTTTGTAAAATAGTAGTTTATATCTACTTTGACGAACATATCCGTCTTAAAATTTAAGAATTAATAACACTTCAGCTAGTCACTAAGCATTCTACTTTTATTTCAGATAATATATTATTTAACATGTTCTAAGTGTAAGACGGTGTGATGTCGTCTAACATATACATACAATGGGGCCTAATAATAATTGGTAGGCCCATACTAGACATTTTCTTTTTTGCAGTATGGGCTGTGAAAGTAGCGTAAATGGAAATAGTTAGTGAAATTATTGTCCTTAAAATGGCTATGTAATTAGGGATTATTGAGATCTCCATTACGGTTTATGTTTGGCTAAAATTATAGTAAAAGGTGACAATATGACATGGTTAATAGTTTAATACTTTATATACTTGCACTAATTTAGCTTGGTTTTCTAATATTTTATTCTTATACGCAATAGCGGATAAGGATTTGAATTTAAGGGACAAAAAAAATTAGGAAGGACAAACAACTAATGACATAACGTAGACTAAAAAAAATTCGAAAAATTTAACTTAAACTCTAAAAATCTCATCCACCGGGTAGGGCGACTACCCCTGCTAGCCCCCTAGATCCGCTTCTGCTTATACGAAATATTTAGTACTCCTCCCATCTCAAAGGTAAAACCGATTGGGATATTTAATTAAAAAGGTAAATAAATAATAACTCCAAGTATAATTAATAAGTGTAAATATGTGATCTGCATAGCAAACATCGAAATGCCATATTATTATATTATATTACATTTACTTTAAGCAGAAGCAATCCCAAATATTATATTTTTTTTAGAGGAAAATAATATATTTAGTTTTGACTCTTGTAGTAAGAGTAAAGCAACACATGTAGCAAATCGGATTACTATCTAAGATTCCAAATGTCTGCATATAGATTACTCTTTAGTACTTTGTACGAGTACTCTATATGATAAATAAATCGACAACATGCGATGATCATGGTATATCCGTATAAAATTATCTCTTTTGTATTTTTTTCGTACTACAATTTTTAAATTTTTTAATACTAGTGTATTTTTAATGTATTTATTATTAAAGTTTTATAAAAAGGATTAGAAAAAAGGGACCGTTAAATGTATTATAGTATGAAAATCAAATAAAACGGAGCAGATTAAAATCAGAGCATATGTTTTTAAAATTAATATTTTCTCACGTCACGCAGCACAATTTATTTTTCTGATACAAGAAAATTTAGTTTTTAAATTGTATTAAAATTTTGTAAAATCTATAATTATCATCATGTTTAGCATTTATCCAACCTTCTTATCCTTACTAAATTTCTTCGTAAATTTGAATTGCTACACTAAAGTTCTTGAAATTTTGTATTATAGAGATTAAGATATTTGCATAATAATTGATTAGTTACAAAATTACAATATCTACAATAAAAAAAAATGCCATCATACATTTAAATTTAGCATAATGTAGAGTTATATCTAAAAAAAAAGTTATTATACTTCATACTCTATACATTACCAATCGTTATACAAAATCAATCGATAATACCAAATGGATTAATTAAGATATTTAATAAACATTTAAAAATATGAGTACCAAATTTGGAAAAGCTAATCTCCCATTGTTTTGTTGAGAGATCATTCTTTCTTACCTCTTAGTTTTGTACATATTTTCATTTTCATAATAATTGTACGTATTTTTTTTAAGTGTTATTTTTATTTATTTTATTATATTCGGTATAATTTTATTTTAAAATTGTGAAATAATTTTACAAGAAGATTTTCGGCTTATGGCGATTCATCTCTCGGCCTCATAATAAAATTATTTTAATAATTGTGAAATAATTGTGAACAAGTGGACAAGTGGTGGGATAATGGATAATCCCTCCACTTGCCTCACTTACTCTTTTGTGAAGGAGCTTGACCCGTTTAAAATAATAGGACGGATCGTCCTGTTTCAAGCAAGACCTTGTTTATACCTACAATGCTAGTTCTATACTAATAAAACGTTTCTATTTATGAGAAAGTGTTGTTATATTCTAGGAAGTATATTATCACAAAATCTTGTTGACGGGTTAGATATAATCGATGAGACAAAAGTAAAATGCATTGGGACTCTCAAAATATTTCTCTCATTTATACAAGCGGAGTACTCTCATCGTTCTGGTCAATTATTATCCTTTTATTTTGACACAAAGACCAAGAAAAGAGTACCATTTGTGGGGCTATACTTACTGGGTAACAATCGAATGAGATACCCAAAAAAGAATAGGAATACAATTGACCAGAACGGAGGTAGTATTACTTTACGTCTTTACCCGTTTTAATGTTTAGACGGATATATATGGAGTTCTTAATAAGTGTCACAAGGCCACAAAGTCTGACATGGTTAACCCACCAACACTCCATAACTAGCTTCTCTCTTGATGCGTGAACTCCATTGCATCCTCCATAATACCAGTAGAGTGAGAAAATGGAGTAACAGAAAAGAGAGAGAATAGAGTAACAGAAAAGAGAGAGAAAGCTTCAAAACAAAACAAAAAACATAACACATATTCTTAACAAGCATATCAATGTCGGTCCTCTTTCTTTCACCTTTATTCTCTCTTTTATCCATTTCTCATTTACTTCTTTAACTTTGTTTATTACTTTCGTTCCGTCATCAACGACGCCGTTTTATTGATCATTGAAGAATTCCGTATGATTTGATTTGTGTATTATATGT
Source organism: Heliosperma pusillum (assembly GCA_022085475.1). Taxonomy (NCBI): domain Eukaryota; kingdom Viridiplantae; phylum Streptophyta; class Magnoliopsida; order Caryophyllales; family Caryophyllaceae; genus Heliosperma; species Heliosperma pusillum. The sequence goes on along the minus strand of JAIUZE010015194.1, from coordinate 37,720 downwards.
ATACATTGCTGATTGTTAAATCTGTCTATGATCATGTTTATGAAGATTCAAAGTTTTCGTTCATTTGTTTACGTTTTTTATTCTTTCTGGGCGGTATTTTAATCAAAGGTAAATACATGATTGAGACTCTGAGAGTACAATGTAAAAAAATTAATCGGAGATGTTTTGATGTTAATGATGTAATCCATCTGTCTCAATCATTTGTTTACGTTTACGTTTTATGTTATTTGTGAGCGGTATTTTAATCTAAATGGTAAACAAATGATTGAGACGGACTGTATCTAACAAATATCATGATGATATAATTGAAGATTTAAGAGAGTTACGATTTAAAAGGATATATTTTGGAGATGTTTTTGATGTACTCCGTCCGTTTTAGTCATTTGTTTATGTTTTATTCATTGTGAGCGGTATTTTAATCACAGGTAAACAAATGATTAGAAAGAGTATATATCATCATCTTCGCTAAATAATTGATGATAATGTCGTTGATCAATCTTTAGTTTAATTATTGTTGAACATGTTAATGATCAATGTGATAAACTGCTTATTAGCTTACTGTTCAATTGAATTCTTTATTTCTTTATTTTAGTTCTGTTTATGATTTGATAAATGTGCATAATTTTTGTTTCTATTATTGATCACGTTTTGATCGATTTTTTTACATTGTTTACGTTTCGTGATTCCTAATTATCTACGCTTAGATTTCGGCTTAGATTTCGCTGATTTTAGGTGTGATTCGCGATTGTGTAAGCTTTGATTTCGCTGATTGTTTACACTTTGATCGAGTTTAATTAAACTTGTGTTTAATATATGCAGGTTAATGCAACGGCGATTCAGCATTGATCAATCTGTCTGCTATTACTGAGTTAATTTATCAGTGCCTTCGCAATTTGTCGTAATAACAAGGTTAATACAGATAAATTTCGGTGGTTGTGCTCTTACATTGCAATTTTCAGCTAAATATTACTGTGGAAGTTTCATGTATTGATTACTTCCGTTTTTAGATCACAGGATTATTGCTCAAATGAGTTGGAATTCGCAAATGGATACACATTACGCTGCGTGCCCTTCTCCTTATAACAGTGCTGGAAGTTTTGTGGATTTCTTTGCTGGTCTTACTTATGATCATGTCAATTTCATCTTTTCAGGCTCTTCCCAATTGCAGGTGAAAATACGTTTTTTTTCTTTTGTTTTTAGGGGGTATAGCAGTATTTGTATAAAGAACGTCATTGGCGTAAGTTTCAAAACTCATGACTAATGTGTGCATAAAAACGAACTATTCATAAAAAGGGTGACTGGCATTTGTTGCATAAAACGATCTATTGACTATTTCTGTTGAGACCGTTATTGGTGTAGAATAGTGATTTCCGTAAATGAATCTAACCCGAGTAATTGTATGAAAGGTGTTTTCTTTATAATGATTGTGGGTCATGTTTTGTTCTGTGGGTTAAGTTTCGGTATAAACTGGTGCAGGATGATGCATATTCACCAGATGGTATGAATTATTACAAGTATGGTTATTCCGAGCCTATTCCAGCACAATACTACGGTAATAGTCCGTCTTATGAGGTCTTCGATCATTTAGTGGGGATTGATGAATACAGCAGAAGGGATAGAGAGTTTCCATCGACACAGACAACTGAACAGACAAGAGCAACAAACCAGCAGCCGGACATAGTGTCAAATACAAGGCATCGGAATTGTAAGCTCTTGATTCTAGTTGTTAACATATAATATAGGTGATGACAGTGTCTTCTTTGTTTGTTGGACGTATCTTTCTGCTGGTCGTCTGATTGATGTTTGAGTTGCAGTATCAAATTGAGCTGTCTCGGTCCACTTTAACAATTTTTATAAACTAATTTGATGACCTACTAGGAATAGAAGTGGTGATGACTGTCAATGATGAACTGCATCCACTCGTAACGTAAGCAAATTCAGTTGATGGTTATTACTGGCATGGCGGCTTTATTGGGGAAGTTGGTGTCTCCGATATTATATTTTTTTTCCTGTAATATGTTTGATTAGCTCTTCCTGATGGCCCCTTGTGGTTCCTTCATAATTATATCAGTTTCATTTCCCCCAATTCCAATGCATACAGTTGACAGATACTGGATAACTGCAGATACTTTATTTGGATATATGAATACAAAACAGTAAGTCGTCATTGACGACCTGCGTCCTTTATGTGCTGCTTTTAAATCTGGCAATTTTAAGCCTGATTTCTGGTAACTTGTATCAAAGAATACTGCCAAATGCTTTGGCTTTATGATGATTATTGCAATATTCTTTCTTATTGAGTTATAGCTTGTTTATTTCAATCTTTTGATTTATTTCGATTGATTCTTCAGGCCCCAGAAGTCACCATAACACACAGGAGTTTCAGGTAAACGTCTTTCCTTCTCAAGTCAATTTTTTATTTAGTGGAATATGTGGAGTATGTTGTACTTGTAGTCGCCAACTGTTAGCTTTAGCTGTTTATGATATGTCTGACTCCAGATTTTAACCTGGTATTTTATTAGTATTAATTTAAACTGCTATGGAACTCCATTCTGTTGGGCTGATATATTTTCAGATTGTATCACTGGTGTAAAATTCAACGGCGTTTTTTATTCTTTGTTCTTGATTGCCACTGTACAATGCAGGCTATTTGGCAGGACCATATAGATCCAGACCACATGAGTTATGAGGTCCGCATCTCTCTTATATTCCCCCTACTTTCTTTATGGTATTCTGTTAACTTGATCTTTGATTCCTTGTTTCCCTACAAGTTCATACGTATATAACCATACCTTAACTTTGGTATTATGCTGCTGTGAAATTAACAACCAGAAGACCTTTTTGTCAAACCTAAAATTCCCGTAAATTGCATACCCATAACTTTGTAGTGAGAATAAGTTGTTTCTGGTGGTTATGGAAGTGGACTATAGAAGAGAATAGTGAGGATTGTGACTTAGAATGTCAACAATATCAACTGAGTGAGGAACTGAGGATCCTTCCAGAGCGAAGTTGTGAATTTGTGAAAGTGCCGGGTAATGTAGGCTGCAGCCTACATTACCCATACTCATATACATAAAGAGGATGTGTCTAGATTCCAGAGTTGGCATTACTTAACCATTTGTTTGGTTAGGAAAATGAAGTTGGGAGAATTTGGACGGAAGTCCTCCCAAAAGGCAGATTAAAATCCCTCCAAAAGGCAGAGTTGACCTTATATGTATTACAGGCTAGGTAGCACCAAAACGGACACGGACACGGACACGGACACGACACGGACACGTGATACGGCATCTCGTGAAATTTAGGACACGGGACACGGCATCTAAATTTAATAAAATATATATTTTATAGTTATAAATAACATACAATTTTATTTTTGTATTAGTATTTGATATTAAATGTAAATAATTGAGTGTAAAACTTGACTTTAACTATAATTTATTCTCATTTCCACCCAAACTCATCTTCTAATCAATTTTCCCACCCAAACTTATCTTCTAATCAACCTCTTCTAGTCTTTCAATCTCACATTCCTTTGTTTATAGGTGTCCGTGTGTCCGTGTGTCCGACACGGTGTCCGACACGGAACGGCTGGTTAGGAGAAGTGTCCGTGCTACCTAGATTACAGGAAACAAGTAGTACTCTTTGTTTTTACGTTGTTTAAAGAGGAAAACTAACATCCAATTGCTATTTATAAACGCAAGGGGTCTATAAATACCTTTAGGGGAAAAAAAATTGGTTTCCGAATTTCGCTGTAAACCGCTGAATTATCCACGATTTTCGGGACAGCTGGATCTTGAAATAAAATATCTCTAAATTCGCACTGTAATATCTCTAAGACATATAATAATGACTCAGGATAACGAAATTGGCATCATACTTGAAATAAAGATAATTTGGAGACCTTAAGACCACTTTTCAAACTTTGTCTGTATTAGAAGAAACAAGTAGTATTCTCCGTTTTTACGTTGTTTAAAGAGTGATACTAACATCCAATTGCTATTTATAGACGTAATAGGTCTAAAAATACCTTTAGGGAAAAAATATTTTTGGTTTCCGAATATCGATGAAAACCGCTGGTTTTCAAGGTTATTATCCACGAATTTCGGGACAACTGGAGCTTGAAATAAAATGTCACTAAATTCGCACTGTAATATCTCTAAGACATATAATAATGACTTAGGATAACGAAATTTTCATCCGATTTGAAATAAAGATAGTTTGGAGACTTTAAGACCACTTTTCAGACATTGTGTGTATTAGAATAAACATGTAATATTTTCTGTTTTTACGTTGTTTAAAGAGGGATACTAACATTCAATTGTTATTTATAGACGTAACGGGTCTATAAATACCTTTAGGGAAACAATACTTTTGGATTCCGAATATCGTTGAAAACCGATGATTTTTAAAGGTTATTAACCACGGTTTTCGGGACAACTGGGCCTTAAAATAAAATGTCTCTAAATTCGTACTGTAATATCTCTAAGACATATTATAATGACTTAGGATAACGAAATTGGCATCTCATTTGAAATAAAGATAATTTGGAGACCTAAAGACCACTTTCTAGACCTTGTATGTATTATAGAAAACAAGTAATATTTTCGTTTTTACGTTGTTTAAAGAGGGATACTAACATCCAATTGCTATTTATAGACGTAACGGGTCTATAAATACCTCTAGGGAAAAAAAAATTTGGATCTCGAATATCGCTGAAAACCGCTGATTTTAAAGGTTATTATCCACGATTTTCGGGACAACTGGGCCTTGAAATAAAATGTCTCTAAATTCGGACTGTAATATCTCTAAGACATATAATAATAACTCAGGATAACGAAATTTGCATCTGATTTGAAATAAAGATAGTTTGGAGTCCTTAGGACCACTTTTCAGACATTGTGTGTATTAGAGGAAACAAGTAGTATTCTCCGTTTTTACGTTGTTTAAAGAGGGATACAAACATCCAATTGTTATTTATAGACGTAACGGGTCTATAAATACCTTTAGGGAAAAATTATTTTTGGTTTCCGAATATTGCTGAAAACCGCTGATTTTAAAGGTTATTATCCACGGTTTTCGGGACAACTGGGCCTTGAAATAAAATGTCTCTAAATTCGGACTGTAATATCTCTAAGACATATAATAATAACTCAAGATAACGAAGTTTGCATCTGATTTGAAATAAAGATAATTTGGAGTCCTTAGGACCACTTTTCAGACATTGTGTGTATTAGAGGAAACAAGTATTATTCTCCGTTTTTACGTTGTTTAAAGAGGGATACAAACATCCAATTGTTATTTATAGACGTAATGGGTCTATAAATACCTTTAGGGAAAAATTATTTTTGGTTTCCGAATATCGCTGAAAACCGCTGATTTTAAAGGTTATTATCCACGGTTTTCGGGACAACTGGGCCTTGAAATAAAATGTCTCTAAATTCGAACTGTAATATCTCTAAGACATATAATAACGATTCAGGATAACGAAATTGACATCTCACTTGAAATAAAGATAATTTGGAGACTTTAAGATCACTTTTCAGACATTGTATGTATTAGAGAAAACAAGTAGAATTCTCCGTTTTTACGTTATTTAAAGAGGGATACTAACATCCAATTATTATTTATAGACGTAACATGTCTAAAAATACCTTTAGGGAAAAATTATTTTTGGTTTCCGAATATCGATGAAAACCGCTGGTTTTCAAGGTTATTATCCACGGTTTTCGGGACAACTGGGCCTTGAAATAAAATATCTCTAAATTGGCACTGTAATATCTCTAAGACATATAATAATGAATCAGGATAACGAAATTGGCATGTCACTTGAAATGAAGATAATTTGGAGACCTTAAGACCATTTTTCAGACATTGTCTGTATTAGAGGAAAACTCATTTGTTCATTTCTTTTCCCCTTCCCTTCGGGCCCTTTTCCTCCCCTTCCCCCAATAGTTATGACACTTGGGACTGAATAAGTTGTGATGTTCATTGTGATTTGGTTAACTTTTCACATCTTCGTGTGAATGTCTAAAATGAGTGTCCTCGCTATTCGTTAAGGAAGGTTTGAAATCGCCTACATTTACTGGAAAAACTATCCAATTATTCAGAAACTGTTTGGGTATTTGATGGCAAGTGAATTATTGGTTTTAGAACTAGGCTGCACACATACTTTATTATCTGAGCTAGTCATTTTATTACCAATATGTATGTCTGCCATCGAGTCCTTTCTATTTTGAGTGCAATGGAGTTCTAACCGCAATTGGAATATAGGAGGATAGTTGAACCTGTACAATTCTTAATATATTTTCATACCTCCATAAACCTGATTAGTTTATGCAAGATCAGAAATACAAATGTGTGCATAAAACCTAATTTCATTAGTTATTTAAGAAGCATGGTTTTCTAGTTGTGGGCTGTAGAGTTGTACTTTTCCTACTTCTTTCGCTGCTTCATATATTAAAATTTCTGATGGCATTGTTCTTCCCGTCACTGTCCACCTTAAACCTTAATTCATTAGTTTTCATCTTATAATGCAGGAATTATTAGAGTTAGGCGAGACAGTGGGAACTCAAAGTCGAGGTCTTTCACACGAACAGATTTCTTTACTCCCAGTGTCAAAGTTTAGATGCTGTTTCTTGAGAAGAAAATCCCGATCTGAAAGGTAGCTTTGGTTTCCCTTTTTAACTTCTATATCTGTTGTGCTGAAATGCAGTTTCTCGTAGTACTTAGTATCAGCAGTTCAGCACAAAAACTATTGTACTTTCATACATCTGCATATTTCATGTTAGTTTTTACCTTTTGATTTCTTGACTACCCCAGGGTTTTTAGTCATGATTATATAGAGGGGTAGTATTACATATTATAGTGAAACTCCGGAGAATGGGCGTATATCAGGTGCTTGTTGATGGCAAGCATTATACCCGCCACTGATCTAATTTGTTTGTTCGTCCTAAGAGTTCAAAAACTCACAGTTGTTTTGTCTACTTGTTTGCCTGAATCTTTACCGAGACAAATTTTTTTTCCCTTTTTCTGCAATAATATTTGTTGATTTGACATGCTTGAGTGTTGAACCAGGTGCGTAATATGTCAGATGGAATATAAACGGGGAACTCGTCTTATCACCCTTCCTTGCAAGCATAAGTATCATTTGGGTTGCGCAACCAAATGGCTTAACATAAATAAGGTATCACCCTTGACATTTTTTGTGTTTTGGAAGTTAGAGCCTGATCATTCATGTACTGAGCCTCGCGTATTTTGCCAGGCTTGCCCGATTTGTTACACCGATGTGTCAGTCAATGGAATAAAGAAATCTAAGTAGCTGCTTGAAACAGGGGATACTTCAAAAAGAATTTGTCATGGAGAAACTTCTTCGCTCACTTTCGTAGAATTTGTCGTAGTGGTAATTATGCCTTGCATTAGTTTGATAGAAGTTGGATCCGGATCCCCGTGCACTTAGGTTTCCGAAATAGTATTTGATCATTTCCTGAATTTCAGAAACTGAATTAGAGTGTTTGTACAGTTTTCTTGCATGACTAGAAATTAACCCCTGATGATGATGAATCAATCCTGTTGCAAATGTCTTGCAAAGCGATATCTTTGTACTCATTACATGGAGGCAACGGTCGACTTTCACCCCAAACATACAAATACAATAGGAAAATATTAGTCCCGAGAAATCTGGAACCGGATAAGCAGTGTCTGGATGGTGAATAGCATGCCGGAACAATATGCATAACTTAGCTTTATATTTGCCTGCTACACTTCCGAATGGACTTTTACTGAGCAAGCAGTCATAACTCGTACGACAATGCAAAATGGAGCTGTGTGTGAGTTTATTCATAGGAGTCATTGATTTCAAGCCAAAACTATCTGGAACCGGTTGCAATCGGTGTCGTAAAGCATATTGGTATAGGTCTCATATACTAGTACAAGCCATTGCAAGGAGACACTTGTTTTTGACAATTTCATCATACGAGCTCCAATTGAGGTTTTTAACTTTACTACATTACTCTTAACTCTTCTAATTTTCTCGTGTTACGACATTGACACTCGGACATGGGTATGACACTTAAACACCTCGTTTTAGATCAAAATATACATATTTTTCAAAAAAGAAAAAAAAACCGAGTTTGACACTTAAATACGCACCCATATCGGATACTTCTAAACGAGTCTGAGTAACATAACTCCGAAAGCTATTTTTAAATGTGAATTATATCCTTCAAATTTGTATTTAAGACCATCAAAATGGTATTTAGATCCTCTTCAATAACATAGGGTCCATTACCTCTTTTAACCAAGATGAGAGGGTAAATTAATAATTACACCATTCATTTATCCTCTTCCTTCTTTGTTAAAAGGAGTTTTAGACACTCTGATTACGGGAGAGGATTCAAACATGTCAAAATGAGTTAAAATTGTCATACCAATTCATACGTGGGCCAAAACTGGTTAATGTTGCATCTATTGTAATCGTCATTTGCCAATACATCCTTTGCAATTCAACGATAATTTAGGACAAAAAAAACACAACTTCCAATCAAATTCAACACCCAACCACTACATAATAACCTAAAGTAATATTATACGAGTATATCATTCAAATTACCAAAGAGTTAGATCGTCGGGTTAAAAGTAATAGTTAATACAGAGTACTTCATACAAACTATATATTTATAACACACATTTACCCATTCTATTACATCTGTAACAAACTTCAACGAACTAATTCAATTATTTATATTATTTCATATACTACTTTTCCAATCCAATACTTCATTTAGATAACAATCGGCATATTATATTTTCATTATGATATTTTTTTTTTTTTTATTTATTTTAATTTTGCCAAAACAAACTCAAATTTTATTGACTTTTAAGTACTGAACACACACAATACCCCGAGTACACACAGCAAAACTTCGCCCAAAATATTAGTAGTACAACCAAAACCCGTGTCACAGACTGCAAAAAAAATCACTCGAAAACAAAAAAAACACCACCACACACGGCGACGATGATGGCGGCGCAACCGCAACCGCAACCGCAACACCACCAACCGCAAACCCTAGAAGAAGTTCGTACTTTATGGATTGGTGATCTTCAAGTTTGGGCTGATGAATCTTATCTTCACTCGTGTTTCGTTCACACCGGTGAGGTATTCTATTTAGTCTTTTCTCTCCTGATTTTAATTACCGACTTGAGTCGAGTCTTGTATGAGACGGTCTTACACTTAAACCCAACTCTCAATTCTTGTATTATTACTCGTTTAATTTAATTTGAGTCTTGTATGAGACTGTCTTATTTAATTAGAAGAAGAGTTAGACTAATCAGTGAGTTTTGTATGAGACGGTCTTAGTAAAAGAGGTAGACTTATCAAGTTATCAGTGGGTTTTGTATGGGACGGTCTCTATTGAATTAAATTAAAAGAGGTAGAATAATCAGTGAGTTTTGTATGAGACGGTATTATTTAATTAAATTAGGTTTTATGTATCGTTATTTGTGTTTTAGGTTAGAGATTATTGTTAATTGAGGTAAATTCTGATTGAATATAGCTTGTTAACGAGTTATATCATTGGTTTCTGATGAGTGCGTTTATGATATTCTCGTATAATGTTGCATACCGGTGAATAAATTATGGTGGTTTTATACTCATGTTTGAGAATAAAAAAGGTGACGGAGTAGACATGAATTGTGACGTTGAGGTTAATTTATGCATAGTAAATTACGAATGGAGGATTAATTTGGACAGAGAATTCGACGATTGTTAGATAGTGTAGTTTCAGACTGTGGCGGAAATGGGTGTTGTAGAAGTGTTTGTTGACAATGCATGCTAATTTTTATGAAGTATGAGATGCATTGATCATTTAAGACAATTCAGTTTGTTTAGCTTAATATTTGGGTGATTTTATAAGCATGAATATTATTTGGTCTTTTACCTTAAATAGGCTGATTTTTTTTTATGGATTATCCATTCATTTGGCGGTGGTAATTGAAGTAGTAGAATTGTAGAACTAGCTTCTGTTGTCCTCGATTATTGTTTTGTCGTTCGATGCAATTCTGAACATAACTTACATTATAGATCTTTTCGCCTCTCTGCTGGGGATAAGGTTGCGTATATCTAACCCCCTTACCCCACATTCAAGTGCCCGTGAGACACTAGGTCTATGCTGCTGTTGTTAGCTTGTTCTGTTGTTCACATTTTGGGCTTTGGCAGTAAGACTTTAGGGTAGTTCAATTTGTGTAAGTTGAATGTGTTTTTATACTCTTGTGAAAAGGGAGTGTTAATAGCGTGCATGCAATCATAGTATTGTATTACTTGCTCCTCCCTAAAAAATATTACTCCTTGATAGATTGTTGAACGTCAAAGCAAGTCATGTAAATAGTTGGATATAAAGTAACAAATGTGAGTCCATTTTTTTTATGTAGGTTCTTTCTGTAAAAGTGATACGCAATAAGATTACTGGCCAACCGGAGGGGTATGGATTTATCGAGTTTATGTCACATACGGCTGCTGAACGCGTCTTACAAGCATACAATGGAACGTCGATGCCTGGAACCGAACAACCTTTCAGATTAAATTGGGCTTCTTTTGGGATTGGAGAAAGAAGGCCCGATGCAGGCCCTGAGCATTCTATCTTCGTGGGAGATTTGGCACCTGATGTTTCAGATTATTTGTTGCAAGAGACATTTAGGGCTCACTATCCTTCAGTGAGGGGTGCAAAGGTTGTGACAGATCCGAGCACAGGTCGCTCAAAGGGATACGGGTTTGTTAAGTTTGCTGATGAGATGGAGAGAAATAGGGCAATGACTGAAATGAATGGTCAATATTGTTTGTCTAGGCCAATGCGAATTAGTGCCGCTACACCAAAAAAGACACCTGGGATTCAGCAGTCGTATGTTACTGCTAAAGGTAACTTTCAATTGTTTATGTACATTCAGTTATGTTCTGGATGGAGATAATCGTTGTGTGTTTAGGTTTTAGATTGTTATCTTTGTGTTCTTTAATAGCTCTGTTACCATTCTAGAATTTTTCGATGACATCTCAAATTTTACTCGTGACAGCCGTATATCCTACTCCAGCATATATAGTGCCACCAGTGCAGCCAGTTCAACCACTGCTAATGGAGCATGACCCCAACAATACAACGGTAAGGGAAAAGAGAAACTTTTGGGCTAGTCATTTTGAGTTTGGTTCCTTTATTCTTCTGTCTTATTTATTCATTGTCTAATATAGGCGAGTTTTTTTTCACAGATCTATATTGGTAATTTGGACCCAAATGTAACAGAAGAGGAGTTGAGACAGCATTGTTTGCAGTGTGGGGAGATTGGCTATGTAAAGATCCCGGCTAGTAAGGGTTGTGGTTTTGTTCAGTTTGCTGTCAGGTAGGCATGTGAGTATGTCTGTAATTCTTGCATAGTTACTCTAATGCTTTTGAGTCTGATTGCGAGCTTGAAAACTGCTGGTTCTGCTATTAGTCTATTACCTTTTTTTTTTCAAACCCTATTTATTTTAAATTTTCCGTGGCAAATGTAAGGAAACTTGAATCTAGCTTACAACTCTGCATCATACATGATATGTTATTTCTTTGGTTCTCAAATGTAATGCAATAAAGTAAAATGGCTCACTAAACTCAATAGGCTTTGCGCCTTTGTATATCGTGTAGTAGCACACTAGCACCTAATCACTACAAATCTCGATGCAATCTCCCTTACCGGTCACCCGAAAACAGACTCACCCCTTTGCTTCGCCATAAGTAGAACTTCGTAAGGCACAATGGGGGGTGTTATATTGTTGGTCACTTGGTCTTTAGATCGAAGCTCGTTCTGTTTGTTGATCCCTGAAATATATGGTTTGCAGGGCATCTGCTGAAGAAGCTATACAAAAGCTACAAGGAGCAGTTATTGGTCAGCAAGTAGTGCGTATTTCATGGGGTAGGAGTCCAACTGCTAAGCAGGTAAGGCATCATATTCAGAGATTCAATTAATCTCCATGTTGGTCCAAAACAGTTTTGAATCAAGTCATTTCATCTATTGCTAAATGCATAAGCTGACTCTTAATATGTGAAATAACTCCAGGATGGTACTGCCTGGGGCCAGCAAGCAGATGCTAGTCAGTGGAGCGCATACTATGGATATGGGCAAGGCTATGACGCCTATGCATATGGTGCCGTTCAAGATCCATCTGCGTATGCATATGGTGCATATGCTGGTTATGCTCAATATCCTCAACAAGTGAGTTCTCTATCTTTCTATACTTAGCTAATTGAGTGGATTTTAGATAACAATTGATAAGTGGGCTTGCTTTACTCCCGCCACGATGACCCCCACTCCCCCGGTCTAAGTGAGCCCTTAAAAGCAAGTGCCGAACATCGAGAGATAGTAGAGGCTGCAATTTTTTTTTAGAGTTATACTCTTTAATGGAAGAGTCGAATAGATTTTGTTGGGGTACATAGAATTGTTTCTACTCTGATATCTCACTGTGGCCTGTCGACCCACTAAAAAAAAGGCTACTGTGTGGGGTAGTCATGGCGTGTATCTACGTCACCAATGAAGTTTGTATTCACTCACCTGTACCCATTTTTTACCGCAGGGTGAAGGCGTGCAAGATATGGCTGGCACAGCTGGTGTAGCTCCAGGAATGGAGCAAAAGGAGCCCTTTGATCCTCTAGCTACACCAGACGTAGATAGGTTATCTCTCTCTCTCTCTGGTTGCTACCCCCCCTCTCCATACATACGTGTTATGATTTGATATTATATACTGAATATTTTCCCTTTTGTATCTCTGTCTCCCTACTATGCCTAGACTGAATGCAGCGTACCTGGCAGTCCATGGCTCCGCAATTCTAGGTCGACCCATGTGGTTAACAACCTCCTCACGTACAAGATAAGCTCCATCCATTCCTTGGCCGCACTAGCCTATGTAACGTCATGGATGCTATTGCTTATTGGAGTTAATTACTCCGTATAAGCTAAGGATGTGCATCGTTATATTTTTAAGCTACGAGAATGTAGAAGCTAAGGATGTGGATCATCATATAAAGCTACTAGAATTGGCTTTTGATAGTCTTGTTGCACATTTTCTTCGTTTTTTCCTAGATTTTTTAAGGCATTTACTCGTGTGTGTAGCCTTTGTAAAATTTGATGATTCATGGTTCGGGTACATATGGTACTGTCATATTTCTACTTGATATTCTTCGCCTTTATCGTATTTCTACTTGATATTCTTCGCCTTTGTTCAAATCCTCGGAACTATCGGAAACTTATGATGCCATCTCTTGTCTGAACTGTCAATAACAAAACATGCAATATGCAAAAAATTGGCAGGAAAATTGGTTTACCTCCATCTTTGTTCTCATTTACCAAATATTCTCATTTGTCGGTTTTTCATGTTGTACCCCTTTTTTTTAATAATCTACGTTATACTATTAAACGTTTTACCTATTTCTCCATGATACCTCCTTCAACTCAGCGCAAAACAAGCATACTTATGATGCAACACAAATCACTTCTAATAATCACATTACTATTAAAAACCTTCGGTATGAACCATGAAATAATTATGGAGATTTCATGAATTGTCAGTGATTGAGTAGATTGTCAAATAATCGAAACAGAGCACCGACGGTTCAATAAATCAACTAATTTAACAAAGACAATCATTAGGGTTATAAACTAATGTATGAAGTTCATCGGTACGCCATAAAAAACAAAAAAAACTCGAGGTACACAGTAGAATTTCCTTTTCTTTTTATACGAATACAATGATCTTACATATGAATATATGATCTTACATTTGCTCTGCAGCTTGTACAATCATCTTACTACCCCTGTTTGATTTTGGAACACTAGAAATTTGGGTAGGCTAAAGTCTAAAGATAATACTGACAATTGTATGTAACTTAAAAATTAAGTACACTATTGTGTGTAATTAACTAATTAACTAACTCTATGCTACAGTTACTTGAATTACAAGTACTTGGCCAACCATGGGAGCTCCTCACATCCTTTTAGAGCAAATGACACATCGTCACTGCAAATTTACACGGAAAACAGCAAATGGGTTATCGGAAAACATACTATTTATATAATATAATAAGCATCGACGGTTTTATGAGCTGTTTTGCTTTATTCTATTATACATCAAGCATTAGTTAACTTAGGCGTCTTTGCAAAAAAGCAAATCGGAGCTCATAACAGCAGAAGCAATACACATATACAAAAGAGACGGTCTCATACGATTATTTTTCGGAAATATAGCCATTTAATCCCTAGCTATTTATTCATATGATTTTAAATTAATGGATAAACGAGTTTGTTTCACGTTTTCAACTAGCAAGATCGTCTCTTGAGAAGTTAGGCATACAATGAGAAGTGATATCAACTTACCTCGGAAAATTCAATTGCAACTTCTGTAGCCTGTGCCTAGATCCTGGCTCGCATAGGATGATTCTGCTTTCACCAAGCTTACACCTGAAACAATATATCATAGCTTAAGGTTTCCATCGTGCCAGTAACATTGACATTAGAAATAAATTTCTTCACCGTCATTAAGGCACTCTAGGAGACTGTTATCATATTTCTACACTGTAACTGGTGAAGGATAATAACACCATGTGTATTCAATGAATCAATCGTCTCAAGACAAGTAACGGAACAAATTAGGTGGAGATGTTCTACTGTTTAGTCTACTGTTTGAACCTTTGCATAGACATTTTCTTATAGTTTGCATGTTGCATATCACTGATATTCAAGGTCTTGCAATTGTAACGAGGGGGAAAACATGTCCAAAGTCCAATTAGAACGAGCAAGTATTATAAAGCAAGCAGTTACAGTATTTTAGTACTTACCCAACTCTTAAAAGGGTATCCCATCCTGGTAATGTCTCCCCGTTACTTGTACAAAAGCAATATACAGTTAAAGCCACCTGCAACAATGTCGAAGAATAGGTAGATGTTCAGAAGAAGTAAATTTTAAAGGAAAAACACAGCCTTCACAAGCTTTCAAAGAAAAAGACAGCCTTCAAGCTTTATAATTAACGAGGATAAAAACATGTTCGCCAAAAACAAACAGTGAAAAAAATTTCAAGAAACGACAGTACAGAGGCTTGTGAATCCTCTGAAAGTCGAACTCAAGAATGTGCAGAAGTTAACCTTTTCGAAGGTTGTTTCACCCATTCCGGTCTTGTACAGTTCATGCACCATAGCCGCCAACACTATCTTGCTTAGTTTGGATGATTTTCTGATCACCTGTACAAGTAACGATTTGAAAGTAGCTGAGAATCACTGTAGGAAGGTAAAATTAACTAAACGATGGGTGATTCACTGTATTTAAAGTATCAAAACTACTGTCAATAGCTATAAACTCACCTGAATGTGAGGTGCTTGGAACATTTCCTGTATGGCCCCTTCAACTTCTGCCATACCAACTAGGGTTTTCCCTGCAAGTACATAAACAGATGCATTTTGCCAAATTTTAGCTCGAGCAGCAGTAAAAACAAAAGGAAAAATAACATGGGCCATTCCGCGACTTAAAGTAGGGAAATGGATCACTTGGTAACACACCAACACCATCTCTCTACCCGACCAATGCTCTCGTGACTTTTTTGTTATCAAGGATCAGTTTTCTATTCGTGAAATTGAATTGCCATCTTTCTTAAATTTCTCTAGGATAAAAGTACCTGCAGAAGCACTGTCAGGAAGCGAGGGATGACTTTTGACCCGAAAGTCAGCAATCTCTGCTGCACGACGGCAGATCTCCAAAGCCCTACGTGCATCTCCAGAGATAGCAGCTACCTGAAAAGCAATAACATTGTTACAATATAATCAACAGAAGAAAAACTGATATCAAAATAATGAGAGCTAGATTAAAGAGTTAAGTAACAACAACATAGAGGCTTGCACACCTTTCTAGAAGCAAATTCTATTGCTTGCTTCTCAAATGCATCGATTCCTTTCAGCCGACTCATAATGATTTCTTGAAGTTGCGGGTACGTGTAGGGGCCAAAGCAGATTCTATGTATACCCATCCGACTTGAGATACGAGGAAGCAACTTCTCTGGAAGATCCATTGTGTTAGCTATTCCTGCACAGACGAATATAGAGAAAATCCATGAATGACGACTCATAGCTGATGTTTTATTCAAAGAAAATCTTAATTATTTGAAAAAAAAATGACCCCATTATTCAACAATACTTCAACTAAATGCAAAACCTCAATCATAACAGAAAGTTACCAATCACAATTAACTTGGAGTTGGGTCTAGTAGGCCAATCCAGAATGTTGTAAAGAACCTGGAAACAAAAAGAAAACCAATTTCGCTTACTTGTCCTTTTGACAGGCTACAGAAAATCTCTTACATGTTACAAGATTCTAAAATTTACCAATTGGTTTCTGGTCACAAGCAGATCAAGCTCGTCAATAAGCAAAATGCAAGGCTTGTTCTCTCCTTTCCCAACTCGCTTCCCTTCTGAAAATCGCTCATTTAGGAACTGCAAAGCCTTCTTCCAGCCAACTCTGTGTCCGCTCAGTGCCTCATATATAACCTGACAGGAATTTGAGTTAACATTCAAGTCAAGAGCCTAGTAATGTAAAATTTAAATTTAGATGTAAACAATAAGACAAGGATTTTAATCAGCTTATACAAATACTAACCCTGTATATATTCTCAGCGGATGCTAGCTTTAAACCATTAATCTCAATAAAACAGTACGGCTTAATACTTCCTGACTCAAGTTCAGACTTCAGATTCCTCATGACGGCAAGTACACTCATAGTCTGCAGTACGAAATCAATGAAGGAAAGCCATAAGTATGTTACTTCGTGCATCTAATACCTAAAGAGTAAAATAAGAAAATCACCTTGCCAGTCCCCGGAACACCATGAATGTAGAGGCAGCGTCCTAGACATTGATCATCACATATAGCGCTTTTTATACATGAAGTGATCTCTTCCATTTCTCTGAATGAAAGTGGGGTTAATAAAGAGTAAAATAAAAAATCGTCACCGAGAATGACAATTGACTAGTGGCTAGTGGATTACTTGTTCCGACATGGAAGTGATTTGGGCAGTGTCGCTAATAGCAGTGTCTGTTTGGCCTTCTCAAGTTCCGTTTGCTTATGACATCTTACATGCTGAGGGATCTTCTTTGTCCCAATTTTCTCCAGTCCGAAGAACTGCCCCTTTCTTGAATTCTGTTATTTATTTTTAAGTATCAGATGGAATCAACTCAATTAACCAGACTGCTCGAGTACGAATTCAAGATACGGCAATTCTTGTACGAGACGGTCTCACATCTAAGACCAAACAAAATCCTAATGTATTTCACATCACATTATATGGTTCATGGGTTGGTCTCACATGCAAGACCATCCTAT
Organism: Heliosperma pusillum; assembly: GCA_022085475.1. Taxonomy (NCBI): domain Eukaryota; kingdom Viridiplantae; phylum Streptophyta; class Magnoliopsida; order Caryophyllales; family Caryophyllaceae; genus Heliosperma; species Heliosperma pusillum. The sequence continues at coordinate 20,345 of JAIUZE010015194.1, read as the reverse complement.
ATAAGTTTTTTGCGATAAAGATGAAGGTTATGCACCGTACAGCAGCTCGCTCATGAGTTGATTGTCCAGATTGCCTTCTCTTTTCATTCTCGTCCTCAAAGTCCATATCTTCTTCTGAGTCAGAGTCTATTTCCTTGTTGAGTTTAAAATCTTCATCACTGACCTCATCATCGTCATCTCCAACGTCATCATCCTGTGATATCAATAGTATAATGTTATCATTTATCAACCCTTAGTATCATTTTATAGATTAATTGGCTTAAAGTTTTACAGTTAGAAATCTCACAACTTCTTCATCATTGATCTCTGCAAGTCGCTTGAAACTATGCCAACGTATGTCGTATTCATATTCACATAAAAAGACATCATCCCCTTCATTGTTTGCTTTTGTGAATTCTTTTGGAGTCATAACATAGCAGTGTCGGAGCACAGATTCCATCTGTAGCATCAAGTAACAAAGCCATTAGCCTTTCATAGAGAGTAACAACTAAAATCAATACAGTTAGTAATTAAATGTTCATAGATGTTATAGCAACTCTTACTATTGATGCAAAATTTAACCAAAAAGAAGAGTGTGGGAGTCTGTCTAACAGATAATGAAGTACACTAATCTGCAGTGATAGATTTTTTTACTAGAAAGGTCTACAGCATTACTCAGAAAACCGGAAAATGCTTTGTAAACAAAAAAACCGTCTATGCTACTGTGACTAATGTGGCAGGAGGTTTGTGTCATGACTGTCATCATAGAAAATTTGGTTCTACATTTTATAAAAGTATTTATGATTCATAAAATTTCCCAAATAAACTGTTGTAATTGTAATGCACCCCCACCAACAAGTAATCAAACCAGTGGATATCATATCTATCTTACCAGTAAAACACAGGCTTGCCTCTAGTTCAGTGAATGTATATGATGTTCTGAGTTCTGACCACATAATGCGAAAATTGCAGGGTTATCCAAATTTGTATCAAACTGAACACTAATCTCTTAAATGATGAAGAATTTCAACAAGTTAAGCTAAGTTTAACTTAATTGTTAACAGGGTGAGCACGTGAGCAATTACATTTAAGTAATACGGCCTCCTTCGTACGCGTTAAAAAAAAATCCACAAACAACTCCAACGGAATGAAGGTTTATCAGTTCCATACTTTCACAAACCACATTGCATACTAAAGGGAAGACTTTGTAAATGTCTAGGAGTTCAACCAATCATCCAAAATACTTGTCCAATCTTTAAGCATGAACAGACATCGATTTCAGAAATGTGATAATTAAATCTGTTTTTGAAGTAAACAACACATGCTACTAATGTGACCTGATCATTTACTTTGATTCTTAGTGAACTGAACTAAAACGCCAATAAGCACCGATGCAAATAAAGTGATATACAGATCTTATCTTAAATCATGATCCCAATTACCTCAACATCCGCAAAATCATTGGTGCGATAAATCTCTCTTTTCAAATTATGTGGCTGTCTTCCTGATGCAGTCTCCTCGGGAATCATATACCAATGTGCCCGAAACCAATAAGTTCCATCTACTTCTTTCCATATACTGCACAACATCATCAAAACTCCAATCATATATTTACTGCATTTGACCTAAACTGCTTCTAAAGTTAATCTACTGCTAGTTTAATCCCATAAATCAATATCAAATACATATACAAGGTCATTGTTACAAATTGCACTCAAATAATGCCATTATCACTACATTGATACTCCATAAGTCTCAATCATTTGTTTACCTTTGATTAAAATACCTCTCGGAACAAAAAAGGTAACTAAATGATTAGGACGGAATGAGTATCACACAATGGCAAGGCCATTATTGCCAATTCAAGTCAAATGCCATTAATCATCAGTTTGCTACTCACTATGCCTCAATCAATTGTTTACCTTTGATTAAAATACATCTTGCAAAGAAAAAAGGGTAAACAAATAACTAGGACGGATGGAGTATCACATAATTGATTATCCAACAAAACATGCTAGACAAATTAAGTCTCCAAAAATAGCAAAACAAAATCAATTCACAAGCCAATCTAATACCGTAAGTCTACTAAGAGACGGTCTATAACTAATATACCATACCGAATCATAAACAATGCTAAAGTACCAATCAATCAAATCAACAAATTCATAGATAAATCAATGCTAAATTAACTACCTCTCAATTCGAGCAGCCCACAAATCACTCGAAAGCAACTTCTCCCTCAAAGTCCTAACCCTCTTCTTCCCTTGAGGTAACACCAGAACCCCAACCCCAACCTGACCGCCTTTCCCCGATTTCTTACCCTCACAAATCCAACAAACCCAATCACCCTCAGGAACCTCATTCAAAGGAGGCTTCAAACACTTTAAATGAAACCCACCAAGACAATCATCACATTCAATCATAATTTCTCGTCCCGTCCGAAAACAAACCCTACATTCCTCCACTTCTGGATCCTCTTCATCCGAACTCGCATCCTCTCTCCTCTTTACATACACATCATCTCCCACTGCAAATTCACCTCCATCAAACATCACTTTCTTATAATACACTCTCTTTTTCACTACATTACTCGATTTTACCCTCGCGCTCGCCCTCGTTATGGGCGCATTATTTACCTCACTGTCTCTCTTTCTCTTCCTCTTTTCACTCAAATCCGGCGATTTTGGACGAAACTGCTCATGGGTTTCGGCTATCTTGCTCAAACCCGCTCCAAGTTTCGACCTTTTCGTCGATTTAGGGGTTTTAGGGGGGATTTGAGTAATAGGTTTTTCCGGGGTTTTGGTGAAATCAGTGGATAACCGGCGAGAGGATCTCCTAGGGGGAGTTGGGTCACCATTTTCCGACCCCAATCGCGACAAACGTCGATTTGGAGTACGAGAAATCGGGGTTGAAGGTGAACTTTTGGTTAAGTTTTGTAGATCTAATGCTTTTTTGGATTTAATTGGAGTTGCCGCCATTGAAGCTTCCTCAATTTATATAGTTAAGGAAATAAATTATAAGAGAAAATAATTAATAAATATTAATAAATAGAATAAAATGTGTGAATTTTTAGAGAGAAGAAAAAACTGGGAAGAGAGAGAAAAGGGCGGAAGAAATTGGGGATGAAGAGAGTAGAGTGGATATTTATAGTGAAGAAAAGGGGGGAGAATTTTGGCGGGAAAATGTGTTCTTACATTGTAGAAATATAGCCGTTAGGAGGAGTTTGGGGCTTTACTTGGGCTTTAACTTGAGTGTGGTGAGGCCCATAAATATAAGACTTAGATATAGGTTTAGGGATTTAGGTATTTTATTTGTCGTTTTAATATATTTTATAAAAATAATAATTAATAAGTTTTTAAAAAGTATTTTAATAATTAAGTGAAATAAATAATATTTGTAAATTGTCTAAAATAACTGATTAAAGGTTGTTGAACTGATATGCATGATTTTGTAGGGTTTATATATATTTTGGGGGTTTATTCTAGTGAATACATGCTAAAAAAAAATTAAAAGAAAAAAAAAGGTAATAGTTAGAGATTCGCTCCTCATCCAATAACAGAATGCTAATAGAACTGAGTAAAAAATTGATATAAAAGCTATTAGAATAAACAATTGGCAATTAATTTAGTTCTAAAACTGGTCTATTAAGTTTAGTATAAATCACAAATAAATATGAAGTAAGTTTTAGTTCAATTGTCAAAACCCGGAGTATAATATATGTGTTGATCTACGTATTTTTGAGTACATTGTACTTCATCGGTCCCCTGCATTTGTTGTGTTGTCATTTCATTTTGGCACAAATACCAAGAAAATAGTATAGAATCATTTGTAATTCTACTTAGTGTATTACAAATAGACAATAAAATCAATGAGAGTTCAAATTGCTCATCTAAAATCTTCATGATATACAAAGGATAACAAATGACTGAAACATCTAAAAAAGTATTAGGCCAACAAATGTCCGGGACGGAAGGAGTAAACAATGCGATAGAAGATATTTTACAACTACCATGATAACACACGTTTTTATACTGTTACGTTATCTTTAGTTGACTAGGAGTATATTTCATGTGAAATTGTTGGACGAGACCAAACTGACTCGCTAAAGTGGCCGACCACCTTCCTATCCTTAACTCCTCTAGGTATGGATCTATCCAAATTAATAATGAGTTAATCTGGACAACAATGCGGGCTAGTCTGGCCAGCCCATGGGCTTCACCACCTTAGCATGCCAGCTCGATGCCCTAGCCCGCAAAACCCAGGATCTCCATTGTTCCGGGCACGGACTGTGAATGGTGTAGCCTGGTCAACAAAACCCCAGCCCACACTCCCAACCAACCCGACCGCCAACCCCCACGTCTACCTAAGCCGATTCAGGGCCATCACACCTCCAGCCTGGCCCGACACCAACTCGCACACCCCCAACCCCCAGCCAATGGTGTGGGCTCGGACTCACTCCCCACCAACCTGACGGCCTGACCCGTCCCACAGCCCGGCCCAATTCCCATCTCTAGAAATGAGGGATCCAAGAGAATAGTAGTAACAACTAACAAGTAACAACTAACAAGATCCGGTTTGTTACAACTCAATCCATTTAATCATTTAATTCATCACCAGCTCGCAAGTAACGACGACACAATTTGACAGCACCACACGTCTCTTCTATCTTCCATTTTATTACCACCATTATTACATTTATTTATTATTATATATTATATTTAATTGTATTTATATTATATTGTATTTGCCGCTAACATATCCACCTTTTCTACCTTCCATCTTCAACATCATCATCATCTTCATCATCAAAATCATCAACTATTCATCATCTTCTTCTATCGATCCCTCTCTAAATTCATACCATGAGCTGGTGGTGGGCTGGTGCTATCGGCGCTGCCAAGGTCATCTCTCCTTCTCTCCGTCTCGATCATTTGTTTATCTTTATGACAGTTTTTTTAATCAAAAGTAAACAAATGATCGAGACGAGATAACATCAATTATTTTATGTCTCATTATTACCTCAATCATTTTGGATTTCGAGATATATGCCTCATTTGTTTACCTTTGTTTTGTTATTTTAATCAGAGGTAAATAAATAATTAAGACTAACAGTGTGTAGTTAATTTGGATTGATTTGACTGATTATACGATTGTGTTGCAATGTTGCATTTAATTCCTTGAACAAGAAAAATTCAGATTCAATTTACAAATTATTGCTACTTCCATCTCAATCATTTGTTTGACTTTGATTAAAATACTCATCGAACTTGCATTTAGTTCCTGAATTACAGAAGAAATATTCAGATTGATTTTACGAATTATTATAAGATTGTGTTGCATAGCTTCCATTTAATTCCTGAATTACAGAAGAAATATTCAGATTGATTTTACTAATTACTTATAAGATTGTGTTGCATTTAATTCCTGAATTACAGAAGAAATTAGACGACACGGATGAATTGGGGGCGACGACGACTAAAACCTACCCGAGCGTAGCTCTGATTGTAGGGGTGACCGGCATAGTCGGTAACAGCCTAGCAGAAATTCTACCTCTCGCTGACACGCCAGGCGGCCCGTGGAAGGTTTACGGGTTGGCTCGACGGCCAAGGCCCAATTGGAATTCGGATCATCCGATTGAGTACATTCAATGTGACATTTTGGATCAAGATGACACCGTTGCCAAGCTCTCCCCGCTTACTGGTGTCACCCATGTGTTTTACGTCACGTGGGCAAATTGTAAGTCTGAGGTGGAGAACTGTGAGGTGAATGGGCGGATGTTCAGGAATGTTCTCAAGGCAGTTGTCCCCACCGCTATAAATCTCAAGCATATTTGCTTGCAGACGGGGCTCAAGCATTATGTTGGCCCGTTTGATAGTTCAACACGTGAGGAACTGAAGAAGCTTATTGTCCAAATTGAGCCGCCTTTTACCGAGGACATGCCTAGGTTGCCTGTGCCGAACTTTTATTATACGCTCGAGGATATATTGGAGGAGGAGGTGGCTAACAAGGATGGGTTAACTTGGTCTGTCCACCGTCCCACGACTATATTCGGGTTTTCACCGTATAGTTTGATGAACATTGTGGGTACGTTGTGTGTTTATGCAGCGGTGTGTAAGCATGTAGGGGTGCCATTGAAGTTTCCAGGGTCGAAAGCTGCTTGGGAATGTTACTCTCAGGCATCGGACGCTGATTTGGTTGCTGAGCATCAAATTTGGGCTTCGGTTGATTCGTATGGTAAAAATGAGGCGTTTAATTGTAGCAACGGGGACGTATTCAAGTGGAAGCACTTGTGGAAGGTGTTAGCCGAGCAATTTGGGGTTGGGTTTGCGGAGTTTGATGAAGCTGAAGGGAAGTTTAGCGTTGCCGAATGGATGAAAGGTAAGGAAGGAGCATGGGAGGAGATTGTGAGGGAGAATGGGTTGACTCCGACAAAGCTGGACGAGGTCGGGAATTGGTGGTTTGCGGATGTGATTCTCGGAGTGGAGGCTCCGTTGGATAGTATGAACAAGAGCAAGGAACACGGATTCTTGGGGTTCCGGAACACTAAGAATGCTTTCATTTCTTGGATAGACAAGATGAAAGCTTATAAGATTGTTCCATAAGATGAAAACTGGTTGATGATGTATTACTGTACTATGTGCTATTGTATTTTGCGTTTTCTTGTTGGTGGGAAGAATGATGGGCTTATTCGAACTTTCTGGTTTGTATTACAGTAAGAGTTATTTGTGGCTTCCGAAAATGGATTGTCCCGTTTAATGTCGGGTTTTGGTCGAACTTTCAGTGATTTTTTTATGGTAATATGTAACTCCTCCATCTTATATAAAAAGTTCAAGCATGCTTATTTACAGATTGAATGAACAAGTGCATCAAATTGTAATAATTTGTAAATACACTGGAATTAATTTTGCTCATTAAGATCTTACCTAAAAGGTAGGAAGTATAGTTACAATCTTCGATCCTAGATTACAGTTCTCAGCAAATCTTGATCGCATTTCTGGAATCCAAATCTTCATCGCAGTTATCTCAGGAATCCAAATTCTTGACTGAAATTAGCCACAGCCCTTATGAAGCTTGGGAGTTGGGAATGAGAAACTATCAGGCAGCAATGGCTTCTTTTTTGCGACTTGACTGAAGTTTTGGTCGTGTTGTCGTTGAATTACTGCTACCTGTCAAGTTTATATTCCAGTATCAGTTTTCTTATGAAACCGATACAGAAAATAAAATCATTCACGTGAAAATACAAACAATTACCTGAATCTTTGGTCGATTTCCTTCTGCTGCGCCACAAAAGTCTGATTGGTGTACCAGAAAACCCGGCATCAGAACGCAATTGCTTCTCCATATAACGCCGATATGTGTCGGGGAAGAGTTTTGCCTCATTCACGAAGAAAACAAATGTAGGAGGTCGAATAGCAGCCTGCCAACAAGGACGGAGATTATACAATCTTTTAGAAGGTAAATTACCAATACTACAGCAAATATCAGTGTAGCGGGATTGCAGTGATAAACCAAGGACTTTGACCGACAAACGACCAACATTTTTTGCATGCATAGAGGAGTTGGAACCAATTTCAATCAAAAGGATGAGAATACACCGCTGAACAATAACACAAGGCAGGCATCCTCATTGCGCAGCAGTATGAGTTTTAACTTTAATCGGTAGCAAAAACTGTTGACCGATTATCGTCCATTAAAAAGACTAGAGGTGTCTCTATTTCATGTTATAAACGGCTATTCGCCGTTCTGCAACATTTTGAGTTGTGAGGAATGACATGCGGACATATATGCCAACATAAACATAGAGCTCAAGGGCTTAGAATTAGACATAGTGTAGCCATAAGAACAACGTTCTTTCCACAGTGATGTTCTACTCTACCAAGTCTTTTCACTTCAAAGGAGTTCAGACGTCATAATAGAATGACCAAAGCAGAAAATTAGCTGCAAAAATATAATTTGATTTACTGTCTTACTAACCACCAAAAACATAGGTTTTGTATCAATATAATACCTGAGTACAATAAAGAACACGGCCTCTCTTTCCACCCCTGGTCTGTGGTGGAGCTTTAAAAGCTACAGCCTCTCGAACCACTTGATTTAACGTGGCAGTGCTAAGCCTTCTTGACCGTTCTTTCTCAACTATATTAGCAGCAACAATAATCCTAGAAACATCAAAGAAGCCACGATCAAGATACTTTACTAGGGACAAGCAGTTAATAAACGTTCTACATGCCCCTACTACCCTAGCTTAAAAAAATTACAGTAAAGCTTTTGGACTATATTTAATGCAACACCCGGTTAAGCGTACAGTCTTAATTAAGGGACGTTAGGGGACAGTTGTTATTTCATACTTGTCAATACTTTGTCCAGTTATTGCAGTCGCGTAAACAATGGGTGCCCAATGAAGATTGCGAAGCTTCCGTCGAACATCTTGCTCATATATTGTTGCTGTTTCCTGATTCTTATTCGGTATAGTATCCCATTTGTTCACAACTATTAAAGAGGCCTTCCCTTCCATCTCAATTCGTTCTGCAATCTTGTAATCCTGAAAAAACGGGAAAGGCAATAAGTGACGCCAGTGCAAACAAAAGATGTCCAAAAACTGTCTTGTCTGCCTAAACATTGACATTTTTAGTTTTAGGTTATGACAAGAAGAATCAAAGTACATTGAAAAAAAGAGTAACACTCTATAGTGTTAAGTATAAACTCTAAAATGATCGTCAGTTACTAGTAGCACGTTCTTTGAAAAGTGTTGACAAGGAAGCAAACTAACTATAAAATCATAAAAGGGATGTTTTCCCCTGGATGAAACTGTGCTGTAGCAAGACCAAGAAAATTTAGGGCTTAAGGGTTAACTACGATCAGAGGACCTAAGATAATAAAACTAACTATTGATCCCTTCGTTTATATAGACAGCTCCAATATCCAAGTCTCCAATGCTTGTCAACCAGAAAAAAACTTGCAGAATAGCAGCTCAAACCAATGGCAAACATACATGTAAAACCCTCTTAAAAATAAAAAAATATGTATAAGAAAAAACAGAAATATAGAAGTAGCCTATTCCACAAGATTGATATTTGTAGTTTTCACACTCGTTCATAAGAAAAATCATTATTAGAAAATAGATGTTCAACATACGAAATGCAAAAGTTGAAAACTACCTGTTCTGTAATACAGGCCATAGCCTCAATTACAAGAGCTACAACATCAGAACGGCGAATAGCTCGAAAGGCTCGATTAACAGACAACGCCTCAGTTGTGCTCCCACAAGATGCAACAGTTGATTTTCTTCGGATTCCAGCAGTATCAATGAGCCGAAATTTCTGCAAACATATAAGGTTACGATTTCTCAGCATAACAATCACTGCAATCCACCTCAACATCAAACCCAGTAAGGAATTTAGAGGGTGATAGAGCACAGATATATGCTTCCCATAGAAGTGATTCAGAAGGGCACAGGGCTCAGTAACAAGCAGACAGGCTCTAAAGTGGCAGCATCCAGTAATCAGATGCCAGGCTGTACAAGGGAAAATTGGAAACTAGGGAGTGACAAAAAGACGAGTTCCACAACCTTTTGTAAGATTGACCATTGAAGATCTAAAAGAGAAGTGTTTGAGGTTTTGCACAATATATATAAGGAAACCCTTGTGCTAGTAGCCTAACCTAACACCAACACTAAATGGGCAGAAAGTAGCGACATGAGGCAATCTGGTAATGAAAACATTTCTTATGTACTTTACTGTTTTCTTGACCAGTCTTGGTCTCTAACAGAAATAGAGAGGGAAAACTGAAAAAAAAACTCACAATAATCAACCAGGTAGTCAAACTATTATGCAAAATGATTAAAAACAGTTCCTTTAGCTATAGATTTTCTGATTCCACAAGCATGCACGCGCGCGCGCACACACAACCTATCACTAGAAAAAACAGAAATAAGTGCCAAACCTGGCCATCTGGTCCAGTGAATTCAGTATCAATAGCATCACGTGTGGTGCCACTGACTGGACTCACAATAGTCCTGTCCTCTCCAACCAATGCATTTAATATGCTGCTTTTACCAACATTGGGTCTGCCAACTATTGCCATAGCGGGAACATAGTTTTCCTCTTCTTCCAGATAAACTGGTTCCTATATGTGCCAAATGAAAGCATGTGAATTATATAACTTCAAGTTCACTTACTGTCCATGTTGTTAAGGAAAAAAAATGCACAACTAAAATAGATTAAGCATCAGCAAGATCACTAATAAAGTAAGGGAGAAAAACAGCAAAACATCTAACATCTAATCAAGTCTTTTTTTTTCCCCTATTTTTCCTTCTTGATTTATTTCTTTCCGTTACCCCTCCCCCTAGAATCATTCAATCTGACTTAGTCCCTCAACACAACTAAACAATCTTTCTCAGGGTGAAGAGTAGATACTTTGGAAAGAAAATCGACAACATACCTCAACTTTTGTCAGACTCGAACAAACGAGATCAAGAAGTTCTCCAGTTCCTGTTCCAGAGATAGCAGATATAGGAAGAGGTGAAAACCTACAAAGCCAATGGAAAAAGAAAGCCATTCTGAGTTTGAGCACATCAAAATAATAGACCGTTTGACACCCATAATATGACAATCATCCTTAAACAAAGCACTGATAAATGCTTAGCCATCTAACAGTCTCATAAATTTAAGGATCCACGAATCTGTAACATGCATAACTTACTTCCCTAAGATTTCTGCGGAATCTGTTGTTTTTTAAATAAGAAGAATGTCAGGAAACCTAGCAATGTAGCACCCCCATGAAGTACATTACCAAGGTCTTGGACCTCATTATCCACATTAATATGTGACTAAGATAGTACCCACTAGCCAAAATGAAATAATGAAGAACTTAGTTAGCTCACTCAATAGTTACCAATCATTTGGATATTTTCGTTACTATAATAACGGAATTGCCTAACTTGTCGTACTTCAATCACACTGGAATAAGGATCGAACGATTGTGCAACCAAAATCATCAATGTCTAGTTCTGGATTAAAAACCAGAGACTAACCCAGATACTAGTTGCATCAAAATTGCCAGGATGGTCAAAGCCATGAAAACTGAGTATTCAGTCATCAACCCCAATAAGGTACTCTCTTTTATCTTTAAAATTTTAATCCCATCTGAGAGTCTGAGACACCCTTGGCTATTACAGTAGAGATACTTGTCATAAATTCTACAGCCTCCCTCCCATTTTTATAGTCCCTGCTTAACTTTAGAAGTTTGGTAATCAACCAATGCTAAATTTGACAGTTTATTTCTCCAAATATAGGTAGAGATACTAGGTAGAATCTGTCATGTTATTTTTATCAAAACAGCATCAAAACTGGTTTTTGTAAGCTTCACTGAGCGGTAGTCACTAACACACGTAAAGCTAGTTACCCAGCAATCCACGTTTAGGTAGATCAGCAAACACAGTTGGAGCCTGCAGAAAGGCCTACTACTGCAACATCGAAAAGTCATAGATGACTGAAGGTAATTAATTACTGACCCGAAAGACCAAAATTCCAAAGCTTGGACTTGCCCTTTGCCTGGAGACTCACACTTGTTGACGGCCAGTATAATACTCTTGTCTGAATAATTTTTACGTAACCAGTCGGCTATTTCCACATCACCTGCAGTTAGGCCGGCCTGTTCAGAATTTATAAATAAGATAACCCCGTAAAATAATGGTTTGTTCATTTTAATGTTTGTGTGTTTCAATGCAAGTTATAATTCAATTTGTCATGTTCAAAGAGTTAGCACATCACTTTACAAATCTCCTAAAAATACGACATTTAGCCAGTATGTTTACGACATTGATCGAGAATATTAAATACTCCGTACAATATTTTTATGAACAGGAACATTCTGAGAACATGTGCCCGCCATAAAACCTGACCAACTAAATTAACCAGGTTGTTCACGTGACAGATAGAAGGCAATCTGCACCTGGTCATCGATCATTAGACCATCCCCAAGCAGTGGTCGCGCTAACTAGGTCGCGACTCGGTTTTACTCTTAATCTCACTTTAATTATCTTGACCTACTTTTACCCTCCCAAGCAGAAGGTCACGACCTAGGTCATCAACCCAATCATTTTCCACTTTACATCATTCTCAATCATTTCCCACATTTTCTACCCCACTTTTCTCTCTCTTACTATTCTAATTATTTTCCTAACATTTTATAAATCAATTTTTTTTCCTATTATTGTAAATATCTTAATTGAATAAAAAGTACCCCAATATTTTACAGCTATGTTAATCTTATGAGGTACTTTACGGAAAAAAAATATTAAATAACAATTTTATTATTTCGAAAAATAATTAGACGATTTCATTAACAATTAAATTTTTTTAGAAAAACATAATTTCACATATAAAATAACGCATACATAATTAAAAAAAATTAAAACATTGAATACTACGAAATGCATTAAAAACCCCTTTTAGTTACGAAAGTTTTGTCAAATATGGTCAATAAGATCATTTTTCAATGCGATATGAGTTGCACAATCACGAATTTCGCCATGAATTTGTACGAACCGCTATTATAATTAATCCAACGGTTATATTCGATTCAACGACTATATTATAATTTATCCAACAACTATATTTGATCGACGAAAATTTAAAAAAATGATTTGCAAAAAAAAAAAGTGGGCCAAAAATTTATATACTAATTTAAATTGACTTCCTCAAAATTTAAATAAAAAATTTAACAAAATATGTCCCTCTTTTTTTATTTTTGTTCTTCAATATTCAACCAATAAAAAGGCTACACACAAGAGGTCATAAATGAGGTCAATTTGTTTCAAGCAAGGTCACAAATTGACCATATATGAGTTTGGTCACAAATTAACAAAATAAGGTCACAAGATTATCTTTCTTAATTATGTAATTACCATGACCAAGCAAGGTCATGACCTACCTATTGACCTTGCTTGGGGATGGTCTTACAAAAAGGGGACAGGGTAAGTAGAAAAATCGAACGATAACTAATGTTTGTGCAGCTGAACACTAGAAAAGTGCACTCGATTACCAAAAATGAAGTCATAGATATATTGGAGGTCACATAACACCCGTGTAATCATTTCCAAGCTTTTACTTAACAGAAATGGGAGCTAGGGAGGTGCAGTCCATGAAGGAACAAATAACCAAGATCGCTAGAATAGTTCACTCAAATTTTGTTGCCAAAAGGAAGATGTCAGATAGTATCAATCATCACTTCTTACTGTTATGGCAATGAGTTGTATTCCCATATGGGCTAGCTCTCTCTTATTAAGATGTGTGAACACAGCGACATTAAGTAAGACCAGAAATATCTAGAATTGTTGATCTAAGAAAAGGCACACACCTGACCATCAACAAGAAATATGACGACAGATGATTCCTCAACAGCTATAGCCGCCTGTCTCTCAATTTGTGAGGGCATTTTAGCAACAGCTGCCTCTCTAGCAGCTAAGGGGATTCCCTCCATACCAATAGTTGTAGATACATTCAAGTCTTCAACAACTACTTCTTGTGATTTGGATAATGTAACGACGCCTCCAGTGTCTATCACCATGAACTCATTTTCCCCCCAATAAGACCTTCCATACAGTCGATCCCTAGTAACTCCGGGCTCATCTACCACAATTGCTCTGTTACCCTAGGAAAAAAAAGGGGATAAAATTGCTGATACAATCACACTAGTAAGACCTCAAAGGCAAGAATTTGCGACAAGCATACCCCAACAAGGCGGTTGAACAATGCGGATTTACCCACATTTGGCCTTCCAACTATAGCAACCTTCGGGAGACGATGGTCAGGTATCTGCATGTTGAAAAAAATATCACTAACAAAAATGACTAATCTCAAACCTGTAAGGCTATAACATTCATGATAGCTTGACTGGTAGGCATAAATGCATAAACATCCATTTCACTATCAAATAATCCCAAAAAACAGACATTTTACAAAGAAATCAATAAGACGTAGTAAGCTAAACGAGACCAGATTATGTAATACAAAGTCAAAAAAAGGCGTATACCGGTCAAAACAACTCACACTTTTAGTTACAGGCTTCTGGCGTTTCTGCTTTCCTCCTGCTTCTTTGCTAACCTTCACCTCATCTTCTGCAAAAGGGTACAAAGAAATTGTCACCGTGAATTCTGAACGGTTATTAATTCGGGCTACTACAAGTAGGCTCTAATTTATCAAACTCTAGAACTTGGGACTGCGTTTCTAAAGCAACTAAAGACGGTCATTTAAGAAACAAATTTGCACCACCAACCTTAAAGGCGAAAACAATTTATCAAACTCTAAATATCAAATTTGCAACAACGAAACTTCGATAAATTATCAAGGAATCGAACCCTAGACCTCTAACCAATCAATCCAAATGCACATTTTACATCGTAACTAGAAGTTACAACAATAAAGTAAAATGCAATACAGATACTCAAATTCAAGCAAAACAGACCGTTTTCTCGACTCAATCACTAATATTCGCACTTTTCAATTCATCATCTTCACACATAACTTTCTACATAATTAATCGAAAATAATGGACTCAACATCTAAAATTAATGCACCAACAGCTAACTCAACCGAAACAGGCCTCGATAACTTCAGAATTGAAGCGATAATTTTCGCGCATTTCAATTTACCATCACTACACATAAACATCCTACACAATTGATTCACATGAACAACTAAAAGCTAAAATTAAATTATTAAACGCACCAATGGTCAATACAAGCGAAAGAGACCTCGAAAACTTCTGGATTGAAGCGATAAAATTCTCGCAATTTCAATTTTCAATTATATCATCATTACACATAAACATCCAACATAATTGATTAAAATGAAGCACTAAAAAGCTAAAATTAAACGTATTAATGGCGAATTAAAGCGAAACAGGCCTCGGAAACTTCCGAATTGAAACGATAATATTCGCGCTTTCAATTTATCACATAATTTCCTACACAATCGAGTGAAATTAACTAAAATTAAAGCTAGAAATTAACATACCAATGATTAATTCACGAGAAAGAGACCTAGAAAACTCCTGAACCAAAACCCTAGCTTCAGTTTCAAGCTCATCTTCATCAATTACGAAATTTTCATCAGTAGCTTCGCTCTCATAACCTTCATACTCCACAAACTCTTCATCTTCATCTTCGCCTTCAAATTTGTCTTCAACGTCGTCGTTTAACTGTGAATTACCTGGAGAACGAAGAACCGAGGCGCGAAAATTGGGGAGAGAGAAAGTTTTAGTGGAGAGAAAGAGAGAAGATGAAGGTGGAGAGAGAAAGAAAGAGAAATTGAAGGATTTAGAAAATGGTGATGATGGAGGGAGAAGAGATATGGTTCTAGAGAGAGAATTGGTGGCGAAGTTGCAGGCGACCGCCATTGTTACCGGTGTTGAGCTTTTTTATCCGTTGATTTTTTCCGGGTGGTTTTTGGAGGGTTTATCTTCTTCTATTATACTTTATATGTTTTTAATATACGGAAAAAATGTCAAATTACTATTTCGTATTTATTATAGTCAGAATTTTGTAATTTACGGTACATTTTATGCCTGGGTGTTGCCCGGGTTACCGGGTAGTATCGTTGTAGTGTCGTTCTTATACTTTTCTTAAGCTGAAGATTAAAAGTGACCTCTTTCAACAATTACTTACTCACACATTAGGTTATCATGGATTTTAAATGTTAAGTAGAAGTTGAGCACGATTCTGGTTATAGGGTGTATTATAAAGCTGTAAAAATTAAGGAAAGACTGTAAAAGACTATAATATTAACCAATATTTATTTTTTACAAAGTTAAAAACAAATAACTGATTTTCTGAACTGATTTCTTATTATACTTGATCGATTTTTTATTCAAAACTTTTATATTATTTATAAAACTGATGTTAAATTATTATAATCTCTATCTTATTTTACCCCGTGATCGCTTATTTTCAACATATTTTTTTCTTTTCTTTATAGATTTATTAATATGTTGAAAATTATCTTTTACTTTCATTTTTTAGCGTACTTCTTTTATTTAATCATTTTTTTTATCTAATTCTCTCTTCTTTTTTATAAAATATTAACCAAAAATTATTTTTCACAAAGTAAATTTCATCACTTTTTTTTATAAAAATCTTTAAAATAAAGTTGTATATCAATTTTTGAATGAGATAGTTTCATAATATATTAGGTTTTGATTTCTAAATTAGAGAAAATAAAAACCTAACATGTTTAATTTGATATACTATATTTTTAACGTGATAAACCCTTTTATGAATATTTTTCAAGATTATAAATTTTTAAATTAATATTAATAAAAAAAATTAACATAAATTCACAATTCTCATAAACATAAATATTTATTTAGATAAAATTTTAAATTTATCCTTGTTATGAAATAAAACGATTAACAAAATTCTGATTTGTAATAAAAAAAAAAACAATACCAAATTTTGTATATAATTTTACAAAAGTTTCAATCGTATTAGATAAAATAAAAGAATACCAAATTTTTATTAAATAATCAAATATTTTCAAAATTTTATATCTAAATATACATTGATATTATCTATATTTGTCTAAAGTTCATTGAACATTTGTATTTTTTTATTTTTTTTTAAAACAAGGTTTACGGTGTTTAACTTAACATAAATATATCTTGATTCAAATCTTGAGAGATTTCGCCACGGTGTTTGTTAATTCGTGGCTGAACAAATGCATTGCCACAAACAAAATGTATATCGTGGCTAAAAAAATATTATAAATTTCCGTGGCATAATTCGTGGCTCAAGTATCAGTTTGTTGTAGTGTTGGTTTGTTACACATTAAAAGATATGTTAGGGCCGTCAATCACTGACAACAAGATCTGGGAGATTTTTAAATAGTTGGTTATCGGGCTGAATTACATCCACAGTATGTCCATAAGGCATGGGACATCTCTTTAGGAAACATTTTCATGGATAAGAATCAAGAAAGATTCATGTATGGTGATTTCGGTATGCATGTCCACCGATGCTGAAGAAGTATTTGCTTATTATGAAAACCCACCGACCACGCCTTATTGTGCTCCGGAGCTGAAGAATGACAGATCCTACACTCTCAAGTCAGATGTATATAGCTTGGCCATGCTATTACTTGAAATGTTCTTAAGGGTTGGTGGTGAGTATGCAAGTTTAGATAGGATTAGGGAGCTTGGTGAATACAAACGGTCTGGTCGATTACCCGACTCAGTGAAAGACCTTAACGATGGAGTAAAGAAGTTCATTGTTGTCCTGACACACGCTAATCCTGCAGTAAGGCCTTCAGCATATGCTCTTCTCACAAATCAGACGTGGACAAACTCCATGGTACGTGAATGCTTTTCTCACCGATATTTTCTTCAGTTTTTTTTACCGGTATAACTTTTTCATAACAAATCTAAATAATATTCAAAGTTGATTACTTGGATTGGATTGGAGTGGAGCAAGTATAATACTAGATGCACTTCTTCTTATCTAAGACAAAACCCACCTTTAACCTAAAATTATTTCATATCGATTAGAATAAAGGTGTAAAGGAAAGAGCGTTATCTAAGAGGCCTTAAAATGTTGGCTTTTATTTTTTGTAGGGTCCCTGAAGAAGCTTGACACTTGAGCCCTGACAAGTCACTCATTAACAAAACTCAGCCAAAACCCATGCTACTTTTAGGAGCAGTCTACTATGAAAGATACTTGGATTCTGTCTGTTAAGTCGTTTTGCTAGCAAGTGAATAATTGTAATAGTGTGTACATTTGAACACGAGTACGTTTGCCCTATCGATAGGGTTCTATCGCTGCTTAATTAGGTTGTTAATGTCTGCTTAGGCTGGATTTGTTGGCTATTATCAGTTGCCAAGCGCTGTCGTGGGAGGGATATTGTGAACATCAAATGCTAATCTCACCTTTTGCGTAAATCTTTGGGTTGAAAGATTTATGTTTGAATGTGGCGTTTAATGCAGTTCATCAAATGTCAGTCATAGAAAAGAGAAATGAAAGGCAGGGAAAGCAAGTACATCTAACCCACCTCAAGTGTCTACCCTTGACACCAACATATATCACAAATTCTCATTCAAGACGGGCACTATCCATCACAAGCTGAAAACGAATAGTGCCCCTCTCACTATATGCAAGTGATAAAGGTTAATTTCAGGTATCACTGAATTTCAGGTTAATTACTATCATAGTTGATTACGAGCCATATAAAAACTTCTCCCAGATTATCAGTCCAAATGCCCACCTCCGAGCCTTTTTTCCTTCTAAATATGATAACTGATAATGATATCTGCAATCCTTGTATATTAAAGCAACAACCACAGAGCCTACGTGTCGCTCTGTGGTTGAAAGTCAAAATGTCAAAGGCGGTTTTTTTTCATAATTTTTAGGCCCACATCTTATATAGGAATTAATTAGAAAGTTCATTTTTCAACATACAATTGTTCAGATATAACATTTATATAAGTATGACATATTATATAATGACATATATTATATGATTACATATTATACTAAATTTAAATAATTATAATTACAACAATTATCTATATTTAATTGACTATAGTCACAATTATATTACAATATAGTCACAAAAAATACAAAATATTGAATGTTTTTATTGTTATTATAAGAACTTGAAAATAATTATTGACAAAAGTACTAATGTTATAAAAAAAATCATAATTATACTACAACAAAATAATGAATACAAATTTTAAAAGAAAGAACGTAATGTTCTATAAACGTGAATACTTTACAAAATGTAAAAAAATCGTAGATCTACTTTTTTTTTTCTATTTGCATGAAATACTTTGCTTATATAAAAAATATCAACTAATTAATTATGGTTGAAATTGATGAATAAGTATGAAAAAACAAATAATAAATAGTAGAATATAATTCTGAAGTAGAAAAAAATAAACAAAAAATTTGCAACACTTTCTACTAGAATCGAATAAACAATAAAATAAGATTATAAAATTCTTTAAACTGACATAATACTAAATACCGGGAAACAAAACATCATTACATACAATTAGCCGATGAGTATCATATTTAAGGAATAGTTATTAATTGTGGACTACTATTTTAAAGGTGAGGGGTGAGAATTAGAGGTGTCAGAGGGAGACTGAGAGATGGTGAGAGGCGAGAAAGAGAGTTATTTGTGTGTGGGGGTATGAATATATGATAGGGTTTGTTACGATGATCATATTTAGATCGATATGGAGTATATGAATAAATACGGGGATTTTGTTTGGGCGGTAGATAGTCCATAGACCATGGTTAATTAATGGGTTTATAGATCAATATAAAGTTTGCTAATTTTTTTACATTAAGTCTTGTTTAAGATTGACACTATCCGTCTAAAGTTTAAGGAGTGACAAATACTATCACATGCATGGTGCTAATAAAGACAAATATTTTGGTATTTTTTAGGCAACAAATGAGGTGAATTGGTATGTATTTGATCCGTCTCAAGCTTACGAAAGATATTGCCCGTCGTAAATGAGAATTCGTAAATGTTTTACACCGTAAGTCTTGCTTAAATGTGTATTATCAGTCTTAAAATTGAGACAGGTCAATTACTATCACATAATATAATGATAATAGAGACAAAATGTTTAGTATTTCCTAGGTAACAAGTGGATGATTTGGAATTTATTTGACTGTCTTAAACTTAAGACGGGTAGTATCTATCTTAAATGAGAATTTATGTTTTTTTATATGGGCTCTTAGTGTAGTAAGGATCCAATTCTCGATAGATCGGTTAGTTATAAATATACTTGAGTAGTAAAAAGTAAATGAATGAAGCGAAATATATAATATAATGTGTGAATTTGAGAAGAAATGAAGATAAAGAAATAGAGAGGATTCATTTGGCTCTTAGTGTACCAAGTAAAAGTTCGAGTCAGGAATAATAATTTGTTAATTATTTTATTAACTATTTGTTGATGTACGATAAAAATATGAATAATTATTATACAATTTTTGTAACAATAGTTATTCATATAATATTTTTAACACAACTTTATTGATAGAGTGACTTATATTTTAATGAGATTTTTGAAGTATATAATATTTTTAGATACGCATATATCAATTTTCATTTTGTTCAGTCTAATACTTCCTCCATTCAACTCCACTCTACCACTTTCATTTTTGCACACTATTCATGAGTCGCCATCTAATTGCAATTTTCTCTCAATATATAAGTGAAAATATATTCATGAGTGATTTTGTTTGATTCGTCTTTACGAGTACATTATTAATATCCAACTTTTATAATTTTTGCAAACACGTAGGTAACGATATTTACCGCGTAAAACACGTCTCGGCAAACGTGAAAAAATAATTT
>JAIUZE010015193.1:34670-66699 GCA_022085475.1 Heliosperma pusillum | reverse complement strand
CCGTATTTATACGGGAGATATGTCTCCCGTCTTGTATAATTCTTATGTATAATATTAATTTTCTTGTGTAATGAACCTTTTTATTTATGACACCCTTCGTTATGTATTTAAATTATTTTTTTCTTTCCGCAAATTTGAGGGTGTCACATTTAATCCACAAAATTTCTCGTTTCAAACCTAGGGTGATAGTAAAGCAACTCATCCCAATAACAAAGGTCTCTTACAAGGGATCCTCGTACCACAAATTATCAAAGTAAGGTACACCTAGATTTAACAAATCGATTACAACCCAATTCATCCACCCTTTCATATAGCACGGAATTCCAATTGCGGAATTGCAACTCAAGTATAGTAACATTCTCTAAATTCCAAAATTTGACACACTCTCAAAGGTTTCAAAACCGAAGGACTAACAAGGAATCCTTCATACTAATCTCTTTTCAACTCCTATGGCCCACAAGGTAGAACACCAAACAGAACGTCATCATCAACATCTTAAGGCATCACCGTCATAGCCAATCTAATCAAATTCCACTCATGCCATAATCCTTAAGTAACATGGTTTAATCTATCATGACGACTTACTACTCAACCAAGTCTCCGATACCATGATATAAGATCATATTTTTAAATCCAAGAATTATAGCCAAGTACTTTTCCACCAAGCGTATACTCTAACACATAAACTAGAATCCACAAGAAGTCACTTAGTCTCAAAAGCATTTTACACCTCAAGGCATCATTCAAACTCCTAAGTTAAAAAGATTAAATCACTAATGGGTTAAGGAGTCCTAGCCAACTCATTCAACCTTACATCATCAAATATCATGAACTATCCACACATTAGTCATGACAAGCATCAAGCATTAAAATCATCAAACTTATCTTACTACCTTTCCTTAGAGTTACAACCAATCATCAATATAGGGTGAATTTAGATCTACACCATTTTCCTAAAATCACAAATTCATTCTAACAATCACTAATATTCCACAAAATTCAAAGTTCTTCCGACCAAGTATAATATACCACAAACAAATGGGTATGACATCCATAAAAATGTTACATGAGGAAGTTGAGGGTACTAATGGTAAGATGGAGGAAACTATCAAGAGTAATTTCCAAGAGGCAACCAAGTTGGAAGAGAAAGAAGCACCTAGATAGAAGGAAGACAGCATGATACATTAAGAACGAGAGAAAACATAGATGAGGAAGAAATACACTTCAATTAGGCTCGTCAATCTTCAATCTTCGGTAGAGGATACTTCTTCTAGGTAACGCATGATCCACCTTAAGACGGTAGATATAAATAAACATAACATCACTCAACACAATCAACAAACAAGTTAGAACCTAACATACATTAGGTACACCAAAGACTACCACCTTAGGTCCTTAAGTCTACCTATCTCATTGATTATTTCAAGGTCAAGTAATTTAAGTTTAGGGTTCACGTGTGTGCGTCGGGAGCGATAAACCTCTGATACCAACTGTGACAACCCTCGCGAATGCGGAAATAAAACATAACAAGCATGTGATTTATATAGCGGAAAAATACGGTGTTTTTAAAACTTTTTACATGCAAGATAAAAATACGAGGAATGTCAAATAAATACAAACAAAAATAGAATATACTACAAAGAGACGAAGTCTCTCAAAATGTTATCAATATCAAAGTGATTAGCAAACTAGCTAATAAACGTCTAGAGGTGATTCATCCAGGCCAACGCCCGCTAGCTCACACCCGAACCGAAAATACCACAAGCAAAAAGCCATCTAATCAAGCAACCTATTCATCCATGAAAAACATGAACGCCACAGTCAGTGGGGAGTAACTCCGGGTTCTCCCTGCCATATCACATTAAACGTACATAAACGGAAATACAAAAGTAAGAGCATACATATATAAATATACATGTGAAGTACGAGAAGAATAAATAGGCAATTCAATATATAAAGATAAGAGCATATGAAGTACAAAGCCGTAACCATCATATTATAGAAAGACTCGGGAAAGACACCCTTAGGCAACTATACACTCACTAGGGCTTGCATCTCACCGTTAGTGGCATACACTTGATAAGATAGAACTCGACATATGAACTGTACACATCAGATTATAAATAGACTCGGGGAATACACTCTTAGGCAACCATATACACTCATTAGGGCTTGCATCTCACTGTTAGTGGCATAAATTTGATAAGATCGAGACTCGACAAACAAACCATGCCAAGTCATCCAATGATCACGAATAATCAATCATGAAATCATCCATCCAAACATACAAATACATTGACGACCTCTCTCACGGTAAATGCCACGCGCTAGCACCGTGTACATGGTAAGTATGATTAAAAGGCATCCACGGGATAACATTTCTCTGAACGCATACACGATGCTACATTTCTTTTATGTAGACTAATTTCCTCCTGGTAGGACGACGATATAAATACCGGTCCTAGTCTAAACCTGGCCAGACTCTCGGAATAAACCATTTTCCGATTCGACAAGCGATACCATTTCGCATCCAAGACTCGGTCAATCATAGACGCCGAGTACCCCAAATTCGGTCGACATTCACGGAAAGAGGCGACAAAAGCGCACAAGCCTCCATAACATGCAATGACACCACCTCGCAAGTATACAACATTTGACGGCCGGGTCGATCAAAGCAAAGCGTTCGCCTCCCAACAACGTCGTCATATGCCCACTAACACATGCAATTAAGCAGTAAGGATACACTCCCCGTTCCGACATTCCAGCCTTACGAACGTGGAGGTAGCCAAGGGAATGAGAGTACAAAGCACATAGAAAACTAGTGCTCAAACCGTAGCATTTGTATAACACTCAAAGGGGGACATATCAAAAACCGTCACCAAGATGAGAATAGGGAATTATATAAATTTAACTATGATAAAAATGAATCAATACATGATACATAAGCATTAGAACAAGTTTAGGAAGTATAATGAATAAGAAACATAGATCCCCTCTCCAAAACAACGTGTTTGGAAACCAACTAAAACAAGGGTCTACTTAAAACGGTCATAACTAGAGTTCTAGACATCCAAATGCAAAAAATCTAAATGGAGGTGATAGCTTATCCTCTTACGGTTCCAACGGTATGTCACAAGCCCAAAACAAGCAAGTAACGAAGGAGATATGATCATTTTACGAAAAGGGGCAGTGCAGGAAAACTGCAGTCGTCTTTGGAAAAACAAGCAATTAATGGATTTATAATATTTAAAAGGGGTTTGTGTCGAAAACTACCTTACATTTAGGGGGCTTTGTAAAACACAGCCTTATTTTTATTTTTTTGTATTATGCTACCTTATGTATTTATAATTTGGTAAGCTAGTACCTATGCTAACTCTCCGGCCAAATTTGGTCAATATTCAGGTGTTGACCACCTTTATACGTGAGAATTTGTTTTGGTTTTATCTTTTGACCTTTTACCCCTCGTTTCCTCTTTTCACCGTTTCACTACTCTCTTTTACTTCTCATTTTCCCTCTCTTTACCATCACAATTCCTAAACAAATTGAGAGATTTAATCCATTATTAATATTTGTGTTGATCATCATTCATCATCATCGATGTTAGCACCATCACCCATTCTTTATCATGACCAAATGGAAATAAAAAACCTTATTTCCTCTTCCATAATCACATCCAAAATAACTCAAAAAATTAAGGACTACCTAGCAAACTTTCAAAGTTGCACTCTTTTAGATTTAAAAATCCCTCCATCCCATTTTACCTGTTGAGTCCATCGTTGAAGAGGTACAAAAGAGAGTGTTTAAAGTTTGGGAAGAGCTTGAGGGAGATGTTATAACTAAAGATGGGGAAGGTTTAGATGATCCAAATGACATTTTAAGTGAAGGTGACATCAATGATGATAGTGATGATTATCTGTATGTCGAGGCTATTTATGAGGATGTTTCGCAACCATGAGTAATGCGTTGGTGATTTTGTCTACTAAAGGGGCTCAACTAATTGAGCTATATGAGAATGACGATGAAAGAGGCAATCATGATGAAATTCACATCAACTCTGCAGTAATATAGTAGGGGTGTTATGTGAATTAAGATAGAATGCCTCTCAAGACAACTAAGACACAAGGGATATGAATGTTAACTAAATTCCACAGCTCAACACAGGAAAATAGACAACAAACTGGACTGACCAAGCTCATTCACCACAGCCTAGCACAGGTGAACAACCTTGAATCAAACAACAAGACAAACAACCCACAGTCTGAGCACATGGAGGTTTGAGCTTGCCCACAGACTTTGATCAATACCCACATCCTAGCACAGGGTATCACCAGGCCTGACTCTCAACTACAGCAATGCACAAGTTAAAAAGATTTAGAAATGAGAAGAATTCTCAGGTTTTTTCATTCAATAATTAACTTCCTTCTTCCAAAGAGCAAGGGTCCTTAATATAGGCCTCATGTTGTCTAATACAAATCCTAGAATCTCATCTAAGGGCCAAGATTAATTAGTAGGATGCAAACAAAGTACTGACTACATTATACAGACGGGAATACATAGATAAATACTAAAACAGACAAAAATTGCAGGCATTGACAGTGATATGCTTCAGCTGGTTTTGTTTGTTGAATTCTGGTTTGGAGCTTGTGGACGAGCTTCATTAATGCTCTCTTGACCTACTTCTGCTTTGTTTCTAAGAGTAGGCAAGACAATTAAAGACTTTTGGAGATGGTCTTTCAATGTCTAACTAGAAATAGCAAAGTTGCTTTATGCATTATGCTTTTCCTGCAAACTGGTTTAGATTTGGATTTTTGGGATGGTTGGGGTGTGAACTGGACCTGGCTTCCTAGGACTTTTTTGGACTTAGATGGGTAAGGTGTTAGCTGGCCATGGTGGCAACTGGTGGTTCAAGGTGTGTTGGAAGTTGTGACCTCCCCAAGTGGTGCCTGCTGAAGTGGTTTGTAGGAGTTTGTTTTGGTTTTGGTGGGTTTGTCTTTGGCTAGTACTGCTCGTGTCTTGGCTATCACTGCTCTCCCCTCCTGCCTTGTCTTGGCTATCAATGGTTTGCTCACTGGCTATGCTCTGGCTGCCCCTGTCTCGAGCCCTGGCTAGCTCACTGACTGTCCCCTGGCTATCAATGAGTATCACTTGGCTTCCCCTGGTCTGCCCTCTGTCCCTCATGTTGATTATTGGACTGCCCTGTCCCTCAGCTCCTGCTGCAAACTCTAATGTAGATTTACTTTCAAATGATTATGAGCTTTCTATCAATCATGGGTTTGATGGTGAGGGTAACTCTGAGTTGATGTAAGAGGAAATGAAATAGGAGGGAAAGCAAGGAGAAAAAAAAGGAAAGATACAAATTCTCACGTTTAAAGGTGGTCAACGCCTGAATACTGACCAAATTTGGTCGAAGGCTTATCATAAGTACTATTTTACAAAGACCCCTAAATATAAGATTGTTTTCGACAAAAAACCTCATTTAAAAGTCTTAACTTGAAAACTTCATATAATAGTGAAGAAAGCTGAGATTTTTAATTTGTTTATTAAAGGCCATAGAGTAGTGTTTTATTTTTGTTCAAGTATTTAGCGTAATTACTACACCCTCCGTCTCCGTGAATTGTTATCCTTTCATTTTGGCACAAAAACCAAGGAAATAGCGGGGAACCATTTATGGTTCCACTTACTGGATGACAAGTGGACAATATTCCCATTAGGCGATCAAATTCCTCATATAAATTCTTCCAAATATGGAAATGACAACAATTGATTGATATATCCTAAAAAGAAATAGGACAATAATTGACCAGGACAGAGGGAGTACCAATTTTAGTTTGAAAGCATAATGTTTCAAGTAAAGATTTCAGGGCGTTGAGAGAAATATTTGTGTCGAGGAGCACACGGTGTTCGGCCAGAGAGAAGGTCGTCGTTTATAGGTGTCAACTTTGTAACAATAACTTGAGCGGGTCTAACTTATCTTAGGTCCGCAAGTAGAGTTTGAGACTTGAGAGTTGAAATCATTTGGGCTTAATTCTAATTGTGCCCGTCTTATCGTAAGATAGGTTCTAGTGAACAATTTGTGAATGTGAGATTATAAAATTGATTATATAGGTCATAATTATGATTGGGTTTAATCAAGTAGTCATCAGAACTGGGCCGAGAAAAACGGCCGTGTAATAATTTATGGGCAATAACGCGTAACTGCGTAAGACCATTAGTAGGTCGCCCTCTTCATTACCGTGTGTCGCTTACTTAAACGCCTTCTTCCGTTTAAATTTCAAACTTCCCTTAAACAATCAAACTCTTTGACATCTCAACGTCTTTCCTATCTCACTCAGAAACTTCCTTTATCTACCCTTATATATACCCTTCTCACGTTACATTCTCCCATACATCACCCATTCTTCAAACCTACAAAATTCAACAAAAATATTCCAAACACATGTCATACCAAAAACAGCCAGAACTAAACGGAGCCTACTACGGCCCCGCTATCCCAACGCAACCTCCCCGGGGATACAATCGCCCAGGGAAAAGAGGCGGTCGAGGATGCGGATGCTGCCTCCTCGACTGCCTCTGCGATTGCGGATGCTGCCTACTCGGCTGCGTCTTCAAAATAATATTCTCAATCTTAATAGCAATCGGGCTTATCATTCTAGTCCTATGGCTAATCATACGACCCCACGAGGTCAAATTCCACGCCACAGACGCAACACTTACAACCTTCAACTTCTCCGGTGTCAACAACGACAACCTCATCTACGACTTAGCCGTGAATTTCACAGCACGCAACCCCAACAACCACATCGGTGTTTACTACGATGATGTCCAGGCTGACGCAATCTATGGAGGTCAAAGGTTCATGACAGTTGAAGGAATCAGATTCTACCAGGGACATAAGAATACGACGTCGTTTGGACCATTGGTGTTTAACGGACAGAATCTTGTGGTACTTGGAAGTGATGGGAAGACAGATTATGAGAAGCAGAAGAGTCAAGGATTGTATGAAATACAGGTCAAGTTACATTTAAGGGTTCGATTTAAAGTGGGTTTGTTTAAGACTGGTACTTGGAAGCCTAAGGTTAAGTGTGATCTCAAGCTTCCTTTGAATGGTGCTACATCTACCCACAAATTTCAGGATACCAAATGTGACTATTATTATTGATTTTTTTCAATTTTCTTTAATGATTTTGTCTTTTTCATGGATTTATTGGTTATTTTATTATTGGATACAGATGATTAGACTTTAGAGGAGTATTGCATTGTATTATACGAAGTATGGATTAAATAATGAAAGCCAGGATTGACTTTTTATTCTGGACTTGGTATATCATGAGTTTGACTGTATTTTCCTTTTTATAATGCAAGTGACATTGCCACTTAGACATGGGGAAAAGGGCGGGTCAGCCCGGCCCGGCCCGGCCCGACCCGGCCATCTGGCTATTATGACCCGGCCCGGCCCGGCCCGTTGCCAGACCCGTTCCAGCCCGCCCCTCCCCCCTGGCCGGGCCCGGGTCCATGATTATTAGCCCGGCCCGCTCCCCAGCCAGGCCCGCTCCCCAGCCCGCTCCCCAGCCCGCTCCACATTTAAGTTCAAAAAAAAAAAAAAATCGAACTACTCTATTGGCCCGGCCCGGCCCGGCCCGGCCCGGCCCGGCCCTGAATAAACCCGCCCACCCCAACCCCACGGGCCAGGCCCGGGTCAACACTCAAAGAGCCCGGCCCGGCCCGGCCCGGCCCGCCCTCCCCAACGGGCCTGGCCCGGGTCAGACCAGGTGAACCCGGCCCGCCACCGGGTCAGCCCGGCCCGGCCCGAACCCGGCCCGGTACCATGACTATTGCCACTTGGTTGCTTTATGTTGGTTTTCTTTAGCGTAACGGCTATATTTCTTGTTGTTGTGTGTCAATAAAGGGGATACCATATTACCATTGACCAATTAGTATGGTCTCATTAAATTAGAATTTGAGTTGCGTCCATCATTGTCACAAAATCACTGGGAATATAATGCTAAAGACCAGGCATGAATATTTGTTCATTGAGATTAGACCTGATAAACATATCAGGTCGT
This sequence comes from Heliosperma pusillum, assembly GCA_022085475.1. Lineage (NCBI taxonomy): Eukaryota > Viridiplantae > Streptophyta > Magnoliopsida > Caryophyllales > Caryophyllaceae > Heliosperma > Heliosperma pusillum. Next base: position 58,636 of record JAIUZE010015193.1, on the reverse strand, counting down.
GTATGTTCTTGTTCGTATTACATGTAAACTGGTCATGGATCCTTTAATCTAAATCTGACCCAATTAATTTCTGTGTCATCTTCGTGTCGACGGGATGTTACAAGAGCTAGATCAATCAATAACAGTGCGCCACATACTGTCGCAATGCCCGGGTTTTTTCCTCGCAAGTTCAGAGTCAATGTATGTTGATATAGCTGTTCCTTCACTTTCCACTTATACTCGCATATGGAAAACAAAAAAAAAAGTGGGACTCAGTAGGGTCATGTACTCGTTAGAGTCATGTCATCGACACCCATTTTTGGGACCTTTAGGGCTGTTAGTTGCAGTCCTCTGCTCTAACTTCTCATGTCCTTGATCAAATACTTGGTGTAAAAGAAGACGAATTTAGCAACTCATCAATCATCATACATTACAAGCTTTAATTTTCCTGTAAGGGACACGCCATGTACAAGTATGTCCAATCAAAACGGCAGCTACTCGCCAGTTACACACAATATAATTAACTAAAAAGGCTTAAAAACCCCACATGAATACAAACAGAAAACACCCGAGTAACAATTGTTTCGACACCGTTGATGTTAATGGGCCTTGAGTGCTACGGCTGAAAGAACAACCAGAAGCATGAACAAAACAGCAGCAATGAAGGATGCTACCACAGCTCCACTAGACTTCTGGCAAAAATTCCCAAATTGTTGGCATATTGCAATCCAGTTGGTGTTTGTGTTTCCTTTGTGTGCCAAGTATACAATTGCCGCTGCTGCGGCAGCTGCTGAAGTCGTTAAAGTTGCTGCAATCTGCACCCCAAAACATTGTTGGTCAACATTTTGGTGTTGCTGGGGAAGGCTCCTTAAATATGATGAGCAATATTATAGAAAAAGGTTGAATCTTACAGCGTCAAAAGTTATTAAGACAAGTCTTGGTGCCTTGGCTAGTGGCCTGACAATAGTAACTATGGAAAAAGGCATGGAGAGGACAACATAAGTTGCTGCTACTGCATTGGCTATCACGAAGTACCTGCATATCGAAATGTGAGAACCGCGCAGTTTGACTAACGCTACCAGTTGAACAGCTCGACAAGTTACAACTGTTAAAACAACTTACGTGAAAGTAGGAAGATCGTAATATCTAGCTTGAAACTGGAAGAACTGGGTGAAGAAAGGCAGCGTTTGATTAGTGGTTCCCATGGCAATTGTGGCAGCAAGAACAGCCGCAAGAGTGATCAACCTTGTCACAAAATCAATGATGCCAATTCCTCGGCTCACCGACGCACCATCATATCCTGATGCATTATGACGCGCCTCTCTAGCAACCTTTCCGATGAAAGGTGTTTCCATAATGGGAGTTTTGCCTTTAGAACCGCTAGTCTCTCCCTCGACCTCCAGGGATGAGTAATGTTGCTCTTCTCCATGCTTCATCATCCTCAACGATTCAAAGAGATAACCTTAGATAACCTAGAAAAGTGAGTTGAGGGTAGATAATATTGTAGGAGATAGATGAGGATAGGAAGAGTTGTGAAGATTGTGAGAGTTGGATGAAGTCTATATAGGAGGTTTGAACATGGTGGAGTTGGTTCCTTTACGAATTAATAGCATTTGGTGGTCAAGCATGATGATCATTGTTTAACACGGTTTGGTTTGAGTATTAGTTCAAAAGCTAAATGCATCTTAGTATACTCTATAACTTTTAGGTGAATGAAATAATGAATGGATTGGGTTGTCAATTGTAAACATTAGGTTGAAACTTCCAATAGAAAATGTGGAATTTGATTTAAGCAGAAAAGCTGGTTACTGAGAATAATATTAGAAATTTGGAATCCCACAGATCGATCTCGTCTCGCCTAAGGCTCCTAGCTAGAACTCTAGAAGGCCTCTAACTAGGTACACCCTACACGGATATACCGTCTTTCTTTTGGGTATGCCACGATTTTATAAGGTTAAATGACGCTTAATGGTGGCCGGTGGCCATGCCCTAATTTAGCCATTTTTTTAAAAATAATGCTAAAAAAAATAATAATACTGACAGTAATTAAATATGACAAATAAGTCAATCGGGCCGTTTCCAACCAGGTCAATTCGGGCAATGTTATTTTTGGCTTGCAAAAATTTGGGTCGTATCAGGTTTTTGTATGGTCATTTCAAGTTCGGACTTATTATTATTATCAAGTTCATTATGGAAGATGGTTAGTTTACAACAATAAACATTTAGCCTGGGTCATATATACTTAAGGATATTTTACCTATATCCACAAATAAGGAAATAATAACAAGATAGTCAACACTACCCATATCAAACACAAATTCTCTGCCAATATATTCTCCTATGATCACGTTCATATCTACTCAATATAGGCAAATATTCTTGTAATTGATTGTAATTATATCATGTTCATATTAGTCCCATTTCTATGTATAATGCATACTGTAAACATTATAGATTATCATTAATAAACATATTATTTCTTCACATGGTATCAGCCTCAATACGATCCTCACGATCACTAAAATAAATCCGCATCTGCTTTATTCACGATCATCAAACGAACTGACCGATTACTCCGATGGCAAATCAACTTCAACTCGCTAATGCAGCTCAACCGACCCACCCGCTCACCATTGTTACCTTTGCCAACTGCATTCAACTTAAGGATTTCGTCACTTTCCGACAATGGCGATTTCAGGTTCGTGCTATTCTTAATCGACTAGCCATGTTTTCCTTCCTTGATGGCTCGGCTGTCATCCCTCCAAAAACGACCACCACGCCACCTACCCCACCCGCGACTCAAGGCACAACCCAACCCAACCCCGCCTACATCACGTGGTACCGACAAGACCAATTAATCCTAGGAGCCCTAGCCGGTACACTTGCCCCACCAATAGCAGCTCTCATAGCTAACGACCCCACGTCCCAAGCCGCCTGGAATACCCTCACCAAAACTTTTGCTAACAACTCCCGATGTCACCGTCTTCAAATCAAAGACCGACTTGACCATGTTTCCCACACCGATGACATGAGTATCACGGATTTCATGACTGCCATCAAATCATGTACCGACGATTTAACCCAACTTGACCATCCTCTGGACATTGATGACATTACTGCTAAAATTCTCAATGGCCTACATCAAACCAAATATCGTTCTGTCATTGAAGCCGTTCGCGCTCGTGACACACCCATATCTTTCGAAGCCTTACACGAAAAGATTATCCACCATGAACTCCGCATCAAAAACGAAACCCCGACTCGTACCTTCAACCCATCTGCCAACGCCGCCAATTATCGTCCAAATTACCGAAACAATTATCAAACCCGTCACTCTCATTACCAATCTAAACCCTCTGCCAATGGAACACATGCCTACTCTAAGCCTTTTAAAGGTCGATGTCAATTTTGTGATACTACTGGCCATGTAACATCCGACTGTCCTGATCTCCAAACTAAGTACCCGACCCTTGTCTTTCCAACTCGCAAAAGCAGAGGACCCCCACCAAAGGCCCACACTGCCACGCATACTGCTCCGCAACCCCAACGTTCCTGGAGTGTCGACAGTGGTGCCTCACATCACACCAGTGACGACCTCAACACGCTCTCATTGCACCAGCCTTATGACGGTCCCGATGACTTAGTCATTGGCGACGGTTCACCGCTACAAATCACACATTCTGGTTCATTTTCTATCCCCTTTTCACATACTAAACTCTTATTTTCTAATGTTCTTGTTGTTCCGTCTATTTCACGTAAACTTTTATCAATTTCTCAATTTTGCCACGACAATAACGCATATGCTATTTTCTTACCAACTTCATTTTATGTCAAGGAACTTCAGACGGAAGCGGTCCTTCTACAGAGTCCGCTTATTGATGGCTCATATATCTGGACTCCTCCGTCTCCACACGCCAATGTTGCCATTACTCCGCCTCACGCATCATGGCACCACCGACTTGGCCATCTGTCTTCTAAAGTCTTACAATTTATTATCTCTAAATTTCAATTATGTATTTCTGATTCTGCATCATGTACTTCCTGCAATTTAAATAAGAGTCACAAACTCCCTTTTGGTTTATCCACTTTACATTCCACTGCTTCACTAGATTTAATTTTTTCCGACGTATGGACCTCACCGATACTCTCCCCCGACTCCTTTAAATGCTACATAATTTTTGTAGACCATTTTACTCATTATATTTGGCTTTATCCGTTAAAAAGAAAATCTAACACACAACTCACGTTTAACACTTATAAAGCTATAATTGAAAAATATTTTGCCAAACCAATCCGACAATTCTACTTCGACAATGGAGGTGAATACACGACACTCGCACAACATATAAATCTTGACGGAATAACGCACCTCACCTCCCCGCCACACACTCCAAAACACAACGGGTTTGCGGAAAGACGGCATCGACATATAGTCGAAACAGGTTTAGCCCTTCTTACCCACGCCAATTTACCTCTTAACTTTTGTCCCTATGCTTTTACGACCGCCGTGTACCTCATCAACCGACATCCAACTCCCTCACTTAATAACCAATCCCCGTATTCAAAACTATTCAACCACGGCCCAAATTATCTAAAATTACATAGCTTTGGTTGTCTTTGCTTCCCGTGGTTACGTCCCTACAACACACAAAAATTATAAGCTCGGTCTATCGAATGTATTTTTTTTGTTACTCACTTACACAAAGTGCGTACCTATGCCTCGTCCCATTAAACTATCGTGTCTATACCTCTCGACATGTCAAATTTATAGAAAATGAATTCCCTTATTCCCGACTACTCAAATTATCCAAAACAGCTCCTACAATGGCTTCTACTGACTGGTGTAACCTCTCGGTTCACATACTCCAGCAGCCCCCTCCCACAACCATTTCCTCCACTTCGTCTTCTAACCCCTCCTCATCCCCTGCTTCGCCTCCTAGCCACACGAACCCCCCCCCCCCCCCCCCCCCCCCCCCCCCCCCCCCCCCCCCCCCCCCCCCCCCCCCCCCCCCCCCCCCCCCCCCCCGTCCTTCTTCTTCACCTATTCCCCCTACCCCCGCCTCCTCCCCCTCCACACCATATAACACGACTCTCAAATAACATTCGCAGACCGAACCCCAAATATGCCAAACTTGCTACTGCCCCGACCCAATATGTCACCCCCACTACTGTAAAATAGGCGCTCATTGACCCATTATGGCACACAGCAATGCAATCCGAATATGATGCCTTAACCCGAAACAATTCCTGGACTCTAGTATCACCCGACATGGCACCTAATACCATAGGCTGCAAATGGGTTTTCCGCATTAAATATAACCCGGATGGTAGCTTAAAGCAACACAAAGCCTGCCTCGTTGCAAAAGGCTTTCATCAACGACATGGTTTAGACTACACCGAAACATTCAGCCCCGTCATTAAGCCCACTACCATCCGCCTTATTCTATCCCTTGCTGTCACAAATGATTGGTCACTTCGCCAAATTGACGTAAATAACGCATTTCTTCAAGGTACGTTACATGACTCAGTTTTTATGGTACAACCACCCGGTTTTCTTGACTCGGAAAAATCAAACTATGTCTGCCAATTACAAAAAGCAATCTACGGACTCAAACAGGCACCCCATGGTTGGTATACCGAATTACAAAATTATCTCGTTCAATATGGATTCCACAAATCCATATCCAACCCCTCGCTTTTTATTTGAATAACACTAACGTCAAATTGTTTGTTCTAGTCTATGTCGATGATATAATAATTACAGGATCGTCGCGCCCCGAAGTTGATAAGTTCATTACGGCTCTCTCCAACCGATTCTCGCTGAAGGACCTTGGCTCGTTATCATTCTTTCTTGGTATGGAAGTCACCCCAACAAATAAAGACCTTCACTTAATTCAAACCAAATACATTTCCGATATTTTAACTAAATACAATATGAGTGATAGCCGACCCACATCCACCCTCATGCTATCCCATCCCCCTCTCACTCGACTACCTAACCAACCGGTTCAAAACGAAATAGACTACTGAGCTATAGTCGGCAGTCTACAATATTTATCTTTAACTCGTCCCGACATAGCATACCCCGTTAATAAATTGGCCCAATTTCTAACCCACCCCACATCTACCCACTAGATTGCTCTCAAAAAATTACTACGATATCTCAGTGGTACTTTACATCACGGTATCACTTTACTCAAAAATACACCCTTTCATCTCCATGGCTATTGTGATGCCGACTTGGGGGATGACACCGATGATTACGTCTCCACCACAGGCTACATTTTATTTCTTGGCCAAAATCCCGTCTCCTGGTCTTCCAAAAAGCAACGCGCACTTTCTCGATCGTCAACTGAAGCGGAATATCGAGCCATTGCCGACACAACAGCCGAAATACTTTGGCTCAAATCACTCTTATTTGAACTTGGTATTCAACCTTCACCTGCTCCTGTACTATTTTGTGATAACTTTGGTGCTACAAACGTTTTCGCAAATCCAATTTTTCACTCAAGAATGAAACACTTGGCATTTGCATTTCATTTCGTCAGGGAACAAGTTCAACAAGGAAATATTCGAGTCCAATACATCAACGGTGATGATCAACTCGCCGACGCGTTAACAAAACCACTGCCTAAGCCTCTTCATTCCCTTCTTACATCCAAGATTGGTCTTACTCTTCGCCTGTTCATCTTGAGGGAGCGTATTAAGGATATTCTACCTATATCCACAAATAAGGAAATAATAACAAGATAGCCAACACTACCCATATCAAACACAAATTCTCTGCCAATATATTCTCCTCTGATCACGTTCATATCTTCTCAATATAGGCAAATATTCTTGTAATTGATTGTAATTATATCATGTTCATATTAGTCCATTTTCTATATATAATGCATACTGTAAACATTATAGATTATCAATAATAAACATATTATTTCTTCACAATATATGTCTAAGTCAATTCGGGTTACGGGTCAATATAACCATGTCAATTTCCCAGGTTTGTAATCAAACCTGATTTCAATAATGATTTCATATAAGAATAGAAAGTCCTAAAAAATTATATACATGACAAACCTAAATAACATATGTATTAGTGTAATTCCGTGAAAAACTCAAAATATTTAACTATAAATATGGTTGTTTACACGAGGTTCGTGATGAAAATCAATCCAAATTGCACAATTTGGTCTAAACCAGAGTGGACAATCATTTATTTTGGCTGGTTCATGATCCAACAATTTAGATTCATATGGTCTTTGGTACGATCCTCGATGAACAAAACGGACCACGGACCGAATTTAGAACCAATGTAATATAATATTGAATATATATATTTCCACAAAAATTTAAAGTTTTGATTAATTATTTGGTATATATAATTTAGACGAACTATCTTTACGGTTTCCAAGTCAACACTTTAACTCAATTTTTCTTCATTTATACATTATTTTTTGGTGTTCAAAAATATATTATTATGACAAATGTAAATATGTTCAAACCGTAATTAAAATTTTCATACTTCTCTAAGAACAACGACATCCAAAATTTGACACAGTTGACTTTAAACAGTGACCAAGTAGATTGGATTGGATTGGATTGGATAGGATTGGAGGGAATACGTAAATTATTGTTTATTCAATACATTTGCAAATGAGAATTACAGTTGGTCCACGGTCCGATTCGATGCAATCATATATTCGGTCAGGACCAAACCAGATCACTGTAATTATGGTCAGGTCTTCAGGCCACTTTTTTCCTTAATTTGTTAAGACTTTTACTGGTTTGTTAGGGGTAGTTTATTAATAGTGCTCAGCATAATGAATTGTCTCTATAAGCCCTAAGTATATATAAGACTTGTTACACCAAATTAAAGAGCCCTCATCTTCTGTAAGAGCGGATCCAATTGTTGAGAGTGAGTTAGAAACTGGGAAATAACGAGGAACATACTGAAGCTATCTTTTGAAAATGTGAAAGAGGAGATTGAGTACTGGAAGTGGGCTATCTATGGGTATGTCATGGGTCCAAATCCAACGAGAAACGTTTTGGAGGGTTTCCTTCGTAAAATTTGCTATGGGTATGATATCTCATCTTTTTCTCTTTAATGGGTTGTTTGTTTTTAGACTTGGTAAGCCTGAACACCAAAAGCTTATTCTTTCTAGCGGGATGTTCTTATTTGATGGTAAACCCATTGTGATTAAGCCCTGAGATCCTGGTTAAAATTTCGAAGGTTTCTGTTAAGAAGGTCCATATTTGGAATAAACTAGTGGGCTTAGACTTGAAATTCTGGGGTGTTAAATGTTTGGACAAGTTATCAGGCTTGGTTGGTCGGTTTATAAGAATTGATGATGCCACACTTGATAAAAATTGTTGGGTTTTGCGAGGATTATGGTGGAGGTGGAGATTGATCAGCAGTTCCCCCTATCGATGCAAGTTGAGGATGAAGTAGGCAATGAGGTGTTTGTGGTTGTTGAATATGACTGGCTTCCAATCACTTGCCAACAATGCAATGGAATTGGCCTTAAAGCTAATGTCTGTAGAAGCAACGCTATAAGAGTGAGAACATTGTCTATCCAACAACCCCCCAAATAGGTTTGGAAACCCAAGGTGACTACCATTCCTATGGGAGTTGATTCTAAGGAGTTTCCTTCTCTAAGGACTCGTAAGAATGTTGTTGACAATACTACTGTTCCTACGGTCACCCAGTTGTAACCCCTGCAACCATTTATCAAGGTTCCATCTATACTTCTGCTAGAGTTATCACAAGAATGACAAGACATGAGATTCGGATAGGAGGTGGTACTGAAGATGATTTTTCTGTTAACTTTAACGCTTAACTTGATCAAGTTATTGCTAATACTGAATTGGTTGATAAAGAAGGGGGTAGGGACCTCATGCTCTGTTAATGATTAGGTTTGGTGTGTGGAATGTGAGATGTCTAAATAGTGACACTAAACAAAAGAGATATTAAGTGGTTTCTGCATCAAAATGATGTTGAATTGTTTGGGATCCTAGAGACAAAGGTAAAGTATACGTCTCTAAATAAGATCGCTAGTAATGTTTATTTCAATTGGGATTTTGCTACTAATTCTACTTGTCACCCTGATGGTAGGGTTTGAATCCGGTGGAAATCTTATAGAATTGATGTTGATATTCTTTATATGAGTGACTAGTACATTCATACTAAGATAAGAGATAAGCAACTTGATATAGTGTGTACTGCTACGTTTGTTTATGCTTTTAATAAAATTGAAGAACGAGTTCCTTTGTGGAATGCTTTGATGGGGTTTGGGTAACTGGACCTTGGGTTGTTCTGTAAGACTTTAATAATGTAATGTATGCTAATGAGAGATTGGGGACGTCTGTCAAGGATGATAAAATACGATCTTTTCAATATGTAGTGAGTATGTGTGATCTCTTGACATGAAATCAACTGGTGCTTTTTTTACTTGGAATAACAAGCATCCTAGTGAGTCTAGGATCTTTATTTAGTCGTATTGATAGAGTTCGGGTTAATGGTGATTGGTTGTCCTCTTGGCCTAAATGGTTTGCTCACTATCAGCCTGAAGGGTCTTTTGACGGTGGGAATGATAGTAGTAAGAAAAGACCTTTTAAGTTCTTCAATATGTGGACTAGAGTTGCTGAGTTTCATAGTCTGGTGAAACTTTACTGGAAAAGGCATATTTTTCGGACTAATAGTTTCAGGGTGGTTACGAAATTAAAAGGACTGAAAAATGCTTTGAAGGATTTGAATAAGAGTCTATTCTCTGGTATTAAGAGAAATTTGATGTTGCCCATAAATTATTTATTGAGTGTGAAGTTCATCTTGTAGATACCTCAATTCTACACCTTCCGCCAACCACCCAGTGATGATTAGGCCGCATGTTTGGTACGCGAAACGATTTATGACTATTCGTAAGTTTATCGTTAATTGATAGCTCAACAACTTGTGTCTACCCCTTGGTCGTCATGTACGCACTGGTACGGTCGTTTTGACAGTCATTAGAGTTCATTTAGAGCCCGGGTCTAAAACCGCTTTATTTTCTAGAAACCGTTTTAAAATGCCAAGTCGGAACATTCTAGGATAGTCTGGATATTTATTAAATCTTCAAATTCTATCTTTTGATAAAATATATCTCGTATATTTTAAAAGAAAATATAGATCTACCGCAATTCTGTAATAGAGATGTGGAAATCTTTCTTCCGCAGAAGGAAAACTCTGGGTAAATAACGCAGCATGTGCTGCGTCCCTTTGGAGGATCGCAGCTCCTGCTGCCCCCTTTCTCCAGCCTGTTTTCTCCATTTTCAGAATATTTTCGTGATAAGTTTGAGTTATTCCAAAACTCTTCATATTTTCTAGTATAAAGGAAGAGCTCCGATCTCACTTTTTTGGAACGCGAGTGTTCCGCCCTTCTCTTCTCTCTTTGCATTCTAGACTTTTGTCCCTGAACTTCCGTTCTCGCTTTGACAAAGCTTTAATTACGTAATTAACTAACTATTAGTCGTAGTATCGCTCCTAAATCCTAATCTGTCTTTTAGTTTTCAAATCTTTTCTCTTTTCTTCAAATCTCTGTTTTAAATAAATTTCTGACGTGGATCCCGTAAGCCGTTGTAATCTTATTTAATCATTGTAATTGTATGATTTTACTTTTCTCTCATATGTAATTAATTCTACATCCCTAATTTCGACATAATTGATTGCTAATTACATGTGATGTAAAACTGCTCGGTTTTAAAATGAACAATTCAACGGACTGTTTATTTTGTTTTCTGTATTTATGTTGCAACGGAATTAACTGTAAGGGTTTTTCTCTTGTGCACCCCCGTGTTTTTTCAGTTTCTACTTTATACCCCTCCGCTTTTTATAATCCCTCTTTAATATCCCTAACCTTAATTAAAAACTTTAAAACGTGACCTAAACATGATTTTCCGTCTATTGCTCCGTCTATTAGACTATGTGGCATGCTTAGTTGGCACCTGGTAGGCAATGACATGGATAGTTTATGATGAAATGGCACCAGGTAGGCAATAACATGGATTTATACCATAATAACCTCTTAATCCATCCATACTCTTCTCATTTTTCAAATTCCTCTGTTTAAACCCCAACCCAAATTACCCTAATTTCAAACGTTTCCTCAAACCCTAAAAATCCATCAGCAGTTTGTCTTCTCTCTCCTTTTTCTGATCATCCAGGTATGTTTGTTTTCATTCTTTTGTTAATATGTGAAGTTTAGTTCCTTATTCTTCATCTTCTCCACATGATCATGCATTTTCATACGTTTTTTTTGTTATAATCTGTGTTAAATGTATACAAAAATGATTAAAGATGAAATCTTTTGGCTAAATTTGTTGAAGGACAATCTTTTTTGTGTGGATTATGGTTGTTGTTGAATTCAAATATGTTGATGTTGTATTATAATTGCAGGATGGAGAATATAGTCTTGAAAATGTATTTTAGTGGTAAATATGTGTGTGTTAAGGTAGATGATATAGATAAGTGTTTATTGATGGATGTTATCAATGACCTTTATGATGAGGCGGAGAAAGTTGCTTTCATCATGCCGGAACATCTTTCTTTAAGCTACTGTTACCTGAGCAAAACAATTATATTGAATGATGATAAGGATTTGATGGAAATGTTCAGTAGGTTTGATGGTAAAAAGCAGATTGATATTTTTATAGGTTCAGACTTTAAACCTTCTACTGTCTTACAAATGGCTAGGAAGTTGAAGTCAACTTCACAACCTGAGAACAATAGTGTACATAATGTTGAGAATGTGGAGCCTGAGAACAATAGTTTGGTTAGAGAATTTAGGAAGAAATTGATGGTGAAGAGAAGGTTAGGGGCCTATGTAGGAGAAATAACAAGTAATAATGATGTAGTGTCTATACCACCTTCACCCAGACGAAGTGTGAGGTTGATTCAGATTTTGGTTAATGATGATGTGTCTATACCACCTTCACCTAAGACAACACAACCTAGTCAAATTGTGCTCAATGATACTGTGGTCAACTCACCAAGGAGAAGTGTGAGACTGAGTCATAATTCAATGTCACCTTCAAATGAAAAAGCACCAGTTGAAGAGAATTGTAATGATGAAACGGTAATCATATCACCAAGGAGAAATGGTAAGTTGGGTCAAACTAAGTCTACTCTACATGTTAAATTACCAAAATCCACTGCTATGAAGAGGGGTATGTATATTTCTAAAACTAGGAGGAATACTGAAGCTGGTGAAGGATGTAGTAGAATGGTCACAATAGGATTGAAGGTTAATTACGATGTTACTGAAGATTCTGATTCAGATGGTAGGTATAAGCCTGTGGATGAAGACCTCTGTGAGGATGAGGATGATGTTAGTGATCTAGAGGAAGAGGACAAACTACTGTGTTCAACACTTGAACATATTGATGATGGTTATGTCCCATATCAAGAACCTGTGTGGACTGGTAGTGAGGATGATGACTATTCTGCAAAGTTATGGGAGAATGGTGAATTATATGATGATGTGAAGTTTTGTGTTATTAGGCTAAGGCCTTGGATGCTATTTATGGATAAGGAACACTTTAAAGATGTACTAGGGGATTTTTGTATCCAGGAAGGCTTTTACTTGATAGTGATATAAAGGCTGATGGCAGGAGGTACACAGCTGAGTGTGCAATAGCAAATTGTGAGTGGAGAATTCATGCAAGTGTTCTTGCTGATGAGAGAACATGGGCCATAAAGTCTATTAGGTCATCAGAGCATGGTTGTGTTGGTGTTAGAACTCACAATCCTATGGCAAGTTCTGTGTGGGTTGCAAGACATCTACTAGAAGACATTAGGGCTAATCCTGCCATCTCTGGTCCCTCCATTAATAAGCTTCTGATGGCTAGATATGGACTTTAAATGAAGTATTCCACATTATATAAGATGAAGGAGCTAGCATTGAAAGAGATAAATGGTGGACATGATGAGTCCTACAACTTTCTTCCAACTTATGCTGAAATGGTTAAGCAAACCAATCCTGACAGCCTTGCTTTTTGTAGTTGGATTGAGATGGATAATCCTCAAAAATCATTGCAACTTAAGAGTTCTTTTATTTCATTCAAAGCTCAATTCATGGGTGTGATAGCTGGTTGTAGGAGTTTGATTGGGGTAGATGGGACACACTTAAAAGGGAATCATGGTGAGGTTTTGCTTTCAGCCATTGCAATGGATGGTAACAATGAACGCTTTTCCATAGCAATTGGTGTTGTTGATTCTGAAAACAAGGACAGCTGGTCCTTTTTCTTTTGGCTCTTGAAAAATACTCTTAAGGACAATGAAAGAACAGAGTGGACAATCATCTCAGACAGGCAGAAGGTAATGAGTCAGTTTTGATTTATATCAATTCCATTTAATTAGCATTAATTGTTTTGATATTATGTAATACATTTGATGACCTTCATGGACAGGGTGTTGAACATGCACTTGAAGAAATTTGGCCTGAAGCATCTAGGAGGTTCTGTGCTAGGCATCTCTGCAAGAACTTTAAGACTGAATATCCTGGACAATTGATGCATACCCTTTTCTGGAGAGTTGTGAATACTACTTCTGAGTATACATTCAAGAAAGCATTAGAGGCTGTTGTGCACACTGCAGGTAGAGGCTGTGGTAGATGGTTTCTAGACCTAGGTAGCAAAGAGCATTGGACAAAGTACATGTTTGACCCTAAACTTTGTAGTGATGAGAACACTTCAAATTTTGTTGAAAGCTTCAACAGCACTATAGATGTTCATAGGTGTAATCCTATCTTGAGCCTACTTGAAGGTAACTCATAGCCTATAATTTTCAGTATTGCAACTCATTTTCTTATTCAGTATACATTCTATGATCCTAATGAACTTCTAAATGCAGGTATTAGGAGAATGGCAATGGTGAGACATGCAACAAGGAAACATGTTGCTAAAAAGTGGAGAGATGATGGAATCTGCCCTAACATAATGCAAAGGCTCAGAGTACTCAAAAAAGACTCAAGGGGATGTCAAGCTTATGCATCAGAACATAGATGGGAGTATGAAGTGTCTGATGGTGGTGCACATTTACCAGTTAATCTGACGGAAAGAACCTGCAATTGTGGAGCATGGCAAATCAGTGGGATACCATGTAAGCATGGTATAAGAGCAATTTTATTTGCTAAAATGGAACCTGCTGATTTTGTAAGTGATTGGTTCTCAGTTAAGACTTACAAACAGGCTTATGGATTAGCAATACACCCCATCCCTGATGTAGAGCAGTGGCCTGCACTTGATGTGCCCAATTTGGAACCCCCTACCCTTAAAAGATCAATAGGAAGGCCCTCAAGGAACAGGAAAAGAGAACCACGAGAGCAGAAGAAAGGTAAGAGGTCCATCACCATAAGATGTAAGAAATGTAAATGCCTTGGTCACAACTCCAAGACATGTAAAGGAGGGTACACGGCTAGAGAAAGGGAAGAAATGCAGGGGGAGGTGACAAAGAAGAGAAACAGTCAAGTCTTGAGAATGACATCAGCCTCAAGCACATTCAAGTCTTTGGATGAGTTGGAGGGAGTCATACTGAGCAGCAATAAAAACACACAAGATGAAAATGTTGCAAGTACTAGCACAGCTGGGAAGAAGAGAAAGACAAACTAGACGAAGACATGTGTAATATGTGTAGGTTTATCTGTTTGTTTAATGACTCATAACTGTTAAAGGTCGCTCACTTTTTGGCTAGGAAAACTGTGTGCGATTTGGGTTGAAAACTATTAGATAAGTACCTTTTGTAAGCAAAACAAATGTGGTTCATTAAGGCTTCTTTTTGTAATGAAAACACAGGTTGATGGCTTACATTTGGAATGTTCATTAAAGCTCTTTTTTTTTCACTTGTGTTCATATAGATTCATAGAAATTCATAGACATTGTCATGCTAATTCCAAGAAGATGCAATTCTGGAAAATTCTGGAAATGATAATAAGTAGGATTACAATTCAACTACTTCATAAGAATGACTAAAACAAGAAAAACAAACAAACTTAAGATAAACTTCAAATAAAACTTCATAAACTTCGACAAACCCATTATCTCCTCCTTCAAACCTAGAACTTGCTCCTTCATCTCATCTCCTTCAAACCCATAACTTTCTCCTTCATCAACTTCATCTTCAAGAGCTATCTTCAACCTTTTTGTTATAGTCAAATGATCTTCAGTCAACCACATCACAAAATTATTGCAATCTAAACATTTAAAATATGCTTTCTTTGGATTATTAATTGACCCGGATATCTTAATGATAGCATTTTTTCCACACCGATTGCAATTTTGATTCTTAAAATTAAGGCCTTCAATTGGATGACTTTTCCATATTGAAGATGATGTTGACATAAAGATAAAGATAAAGATGACAATATGGGGAAGTGATTGGGGAAATAAAAAGGGATGAGTGAAGAAGATGAAGATGTGGAAATAAGTGAAAATAGATGTGCAATTAGTAGATGGGATTTCTGCAAAATGGAGGGAAAATAAGAATGGTAGTGGAGGGAAAACAAAAGGGAGATTGGAGGGAAAAAAATTCCCAACTAAGCATGCCACATAGTCTAATAGACGGAGCAATAGACGGAAAATCATGTTTAGGTCACGTTTTAAAGTTTTTAATTAAGGTTAGGGGTATTAAAGAGGGATTACAAAAGCGGAGGGGTATAAAGTAGAAACTGAAAAAACACGGGGGTACACAAGAGAAAAACCCTAACTGTAATTTTGTGGTTTTTGTATGTGATGGAACGAAAAAAAATAAAAGATATGAATTAGCTAAGACAATCTCGCAAGATCACTCAACTAAGACTTGAATTAATCAAGTGATCTCGCAAGACAGCTTGACCAACTCGTGTATGATCTCTCAACCTCGCAAGATATCAAGAACACACGAATTCAACCTCGCATCGAAGAATGTTTATTATTTGCCTCTCGCAAGAAGTAAATAATAGAACTTAAAGCTCGCAAGCTAGTAAGAACAAACAAGTAATAACTTGAATTCAATTCTCAATTGTGTGAATAATTCTGATTACATAGCTTGGTATTTATACTACTAGTACTTACCTTAAACTAGCTAGATAGAAATTGAGAAATAGTGTGAACACTACCTTATTATTAAATAAGATCACCACACTATTTTATTCAAATTACTAAAACAGAAAAATAAGAATATCACACACATATACACGGTTCAGAAATCCGTGTTAGCTGTTGCCACTTGACGTTGCTTGGTCCACACGTCATTGACCACACGACATTGACTTGGTCAACACGTCATTGCTTGTGTTGTTGTCCTTCCTCTATGTTATCATGTTAACTTGATTTGAGCCCATTTTGAAACCTTCAGAAATGTGAGTTACATTTCGACTAATCAAGACTTCACTTTCATTTTCTTCTAGTGCTCCCGCATCAACATTTTCACCGACGTAGTCTAACTCACGTGCTAGGATTAAAATGTTGGATGTTGCATTGCATACATATAATCGATAATATATCAAATACAAATGATTTACCTAATCATTAGTAGAGGCCCTTATCAAGGCGGGCGGGATTAGGTGTTCGATTAAAGAGATTCCTAATACGTACCCCCACCCCTTACTCCAGATCTCTGTGAACATCCGTGTTCATAGGTATCCACGAGAGTCATTCTAGACATAGAAAGCTAAGGGTAACGAGTTCTTAGTGTTCATGTCATCACTTTGTGTCCTGCCATGGCATAAAGTATTCGAACGGTTCAAATGTCCCATAACAATTGGTGCCAACTCCACAAATTCGTATTTTTACGCTTGTCCTCCCAAGCACGCCCCTCCGTGGTCCCCCCGTGTACCACAGTTTGGCAACTCCGCTGGGGATAATACACTTACGTGTTACCCAGGGTGAAACTTGAACAAGGTTAGGGAATAATTTTTACGAGACAGTTGTCGGTTTTCATTCCTCGACTTTCTTAGGTCATTTTATTCGGCCTTCCAAGGCCCAACCCAACCCATTTCGACCAATCGTCCCATGTCGACGGTCCAAATTCTTATCTGAGCCTAAGGATGAATAGCGATTGACGTCAACCATACCGCGGTACATACTCATGTTTAGACCTGGCAAACGGGTCAATCGGATCAGTTTCTGATCAGGTTAAAGCAGTTCGATTTAAATCGGTTTGACCTTAGTTTCATTTTCAGTTCGATTTCGATCGGGCTCATTTCGATTAGTCACTTTAATCGGTTTGTAATGTTTCGAGTCGGGTGCGGTTCAGATCGAGTTTATATCAGTTTCATTGGGTTTCAGCTAATAATCTTTTTTAATTAAAGCTCAAAAAATAAATTAAATGTACCTTATACCTTTCAATTTGAATACCATAATTCATAAAACCATTAATAAAATAAAGAATTAGTGGAAAAATATCTAAAACGTGAGTATTTTATGAGAAAATAAATATTTATAATTTAGGTCTATCGGTTCCGCTCTTATCGGTTCGAATTGTCATTCGGTGTTTCTGAGAGGGAGATGTCACAGGAGGTACGAGGTAGTGTTCGTCAGATCGATGAGAGTTTGAAGGACGAGGGTTTGGTCGATGACGCTTATAGGGGAGAGGATTTGGTGGACGAGGGTTTGGTGGACGAAGAGTCGGAGGGCGAGGAGGCTATGGTTGATCGGTCCGTACCGAACCCGAGATCCTAGTTACCGTTGACTCAGAGGTTGGCCCGGGACACCTTAGGCCGCTACTTTAGGTTGCAGGATGGTTCGGAGAGAGAGCCGGGGAAGAAGCCGCGTAGTGAAACTGATTGGCTCCTTAGAGCCCCAGTTTCTGGTAGGCCCCGTAACATTTTTGTGTTACGGAGTTTTGGTGAGCATGTGGCATTTAGTAGTTGGACCAAGGCTTAGCTGGCTAGATCCTTTATTAAGTGCTACGAGAGGCTAGGTTATGTTGATGGGTTAGGCAAGATGAATGTATCGACTAATGTTGTTAGGAGGTTTCAGTTGACCGAGCTGAGTTGTTTGACGATGTGTTCTAGGACGGCTTTGGATGAGAACCTGCTAAGCTCTTTTATAAAGAGGTGGCAGGCGGATACGAACACATTTCATATGCCGTTCGAGTAGATCACCATTACGCTTCACGATGTGGAGGAGATTCTTGGGATTCAGCCTCTTGGTTCGAGGGTGTTTGTGCGGGGTAAGTCGGCGAGGAGATGGGTTTGAAGAGGAACGTGGCACGCTTTTTCGGTATACTTCCCGACGACGTGGCACCACCGTTGTTATATAAGGGTGGTGGCTTGTTGGTGTCGTATTTGAGGTCCCATGTCACGGAAGGGAACAAGCATGACTCCCTCCGTGCTTATTTGTTGTTGTTGTTGGGACAGACTTTGTTTGTGGACAAGTCCGGGGATAGGGTGTCAGCTCAGCTATTACCCTTGCTTAATGATCTCGAGCGGGTTAGTGAGTATGCTTGGGGTGCCGCGTGTTTGGCTTATTTATACCGCCAGCTAGGCATGGCATCGCGATGAGAGGCTTGCGGTGTTAGTGGGTGTCTACCCCCTATTGTAGGCATGGTTCTACGAGTACTTGATGAGTCCGTTTTATATATAGTTCAACTCTCTAGTTTAGCTCGGTTTATTTGATTATTATACTTTGTTTAGTATATTGGTGATCTAATTACGTGTTCTAGGTGTATTGCTTGTGTTTATTACATTTTGTAGGAATCTAAACATTTAGAGGCTTTTTCCTAGCACATTAGCAAGCACCAAAGCCCACCAAGCTAATGGAAGAAATATGGACCATGGAAGGATAGAAGGGAGAATGACAAGTCAAACATGAAGATTTATGAAATGGGTTGATATGCAAATGAGAAACCAAAAATGGAGCCCAATGCAAGGAGTCCACAACTCAACATAGGGATGCTCATTTGGATGCTCATGGGATGCCAAGACTATGCAATTAACCAGAGAATTAAGGAGCTTAAAGGCATAGCATAGGATTCCTTAAGCATTAAATTGAGCAATTAAGCAATTGTAGCCGGGTTAGTGAAACCCCGATCGGGGTTTCCATTCCCCGATCGGGGTTTCCATTCCCCAATCGGGGTTTCCATTCCCCGATCGTGGTTTGGCTCTGTAAATGCATATGTTTCAAGTCCCTCTCCCTATATAAAGGATAGGGACTTCGACACTTAGGAGCATCTTGTACATCATTCGACACTCTAAAAACACTCTTTTACTTAATATCATTAGTCATTAGATTAGGTTTAGAATAGTTTAGTTTCCATTAGTTGTTACAAATAATTCCTTTAAGTATTTCAATTTACATTACAAATTCATTTGCAAGTTATTTAGTTCCATTGTGTTCTTCAATTCCAAGTTTTATTTCCTTTGTTGAGGTAATTCTATTTCTTGTATTGTTTTTATATTTCCTTTGTCATTTCCATTATTAGTTAGTTATTATGTTTACTTTATCATTTGTTATTAGATTAGTTATCATTATGCAAGAGTAGTTACTTTGTCTAGGGAATTAGGGAAGTCATGCATAAATTATATTTGCAACTGTTGAAACGAGATGTTATGATAACAAATAGTTGTTTCTATCACATGTTTGCATTGTATTGTTAGTCTTAGATTATTGATCACAATCCTTGTTTAAATTCGTCAATTCTTTCTATAAGTCAAGAGGCACGGAATCGAATTAAACTAAGCATGTGTTAGTAGATCGACCTAGCCAAAGCGAGAGTTCGTTAGGATCCGATCTATGGTTGACACTAATATCGAGAGGTGGGTGTCTTTAACCTAAACAATTATCGTTGTTATCAATTTCCTAGTTTGACTTAATCATTTAAATAATTTGCATGTGTGATGATGATCATTATTTATATACATATTTTATGCCTCCCTTAGATACATTTAACTCGATTTACCGTCTTTCTTTACTTATTTCTATGTTATTATAGCTAGAATGTCGATTCTGCCGCTTCTGTTATGTTTTAATGCATATTGGATGCATTTTGAGCTTTTTGAGTAGATATGGAGCGTGGCGGAGTAGGATCGTATAAGGATAGGCACGGAAATCGAGAAAGAAAGAGAAGAAATGAAGAAAAGTGAAGAAACGAGCCAAAACAAAGAATGCTCGATCGAGCAGTCCAACCTTGCTCGGTCGAGTCGTGGTCATGTCTTGCTCGATCGAGCAGAAGACCCTTGCTCGATCGAGCAACCCAATATTTCGGCGGCTTTCTCATATTTTCCTAAACTTTAACCTAATTAATTAGATTTTTGTATTATAAAAGGAAAGCTCGTTTTTCATGCTTTTCTATGCTTTTTATGCTTGAATATTAGAAAACCTAATTTAGCTTTCTTTGCCTCTGGATTTTATTCATCAAAGACGATTGTCTTTAGTTCAACTTGTAATCGGTATTCTTCAATCTTTCTTCGTTATTCAATTTAATTGCCTTCTAGTTCTTTAATTATTCTTTGTTCATCCTTTCATTGTTGTTAATCATGTTTACTTTAATTATTATTGTTGTTGTTTATATCCTTATGAGTAGCTAAATTTCTTTCTAGGGTTGAAAGGGGATCTAGGATTGTTAGAAGGGGTAGATTAATTAATTGAATTGCAATTGCATGGTTATCGTTTGATTATCGTTTTAATTCTAGTTGTTTGATTACTGGCCAGGATTAATTAACTAGTCTCGCGAATTAGGATTGACACCGACCGGGTTAAGACTAAGATAGGCTACGATAATTGAATAGAACTCGTTTAATGATAGCGATCGCATGTTAAATTGTAGATCTAAAGGGCATAATTGAATCGACCGATCTTGTGACCTTAGATAACTTTATTGCATGATAGTTGACTACATCCTTACCCCTGAACAATAATCCTAGTGAACCTGAGACCCTAGACTTTTAATCTTATTGTTTTCAATCTTTTATTATTAGTTGTTATTGTTTATTATTAGTTGTTATTTTTATTAGTTGTTATTGTTTGATATTAGTTATTATTATTGATTGCTTTTAGTTTAGAAACCACAATTCAAACCCCGAAATTGTTACTTTAGAGACAAACCTAGTTTAACAGATTAGAATACTACCGCCTCCATGTGGATTTGATACCTTACTTACCGCTGACTATTAGTTAGTTGTGATTTAGGTTTGCTTTGATTAAGGAGACGCGACTTTACCCTTATCATGTGACCCGAACTCCCTAGACACTTCATTTATTATTATTGTTGTTTCATAAACCCAACAAAACCAATCGATAACCGACTTTGATATAATTCACTCCATAACAACTTACTAGCAACTCCCGTCTCCTTGTGTTCGACCCCTATTACTACATTCATTTGTATCTAGGGTATTTATCTTTGATTAGGTGTGCGATAGCCTATCAAATTTTGGCGCCGTTGCCGGGGAGCACGGTTTTGTTTGCTATAAGTTGTTGAATTTTATCTTGTTTTGTTTTGTCTCGAGGAACACTTGTTCCTTGAGACCATTCTCACGGTTTCCTTGTAGTTTTAGTTCCTTTTTCAGGTATTAAAACTATCTAATTTTGGCCTAACATGATGAATAACTATAGATTCTGATACCCACAACACAAGGTTGAGCCTTTTCATGACTATCTTAACCGGTTTTTAAACTATGGCGATCATCTCATGTCCCTCGGACAAGTCATTGATTGGGATTACATGGGTCATGTTTTACTTGATAGCATGGATTTTGAGACACGAGAGTTGGCTCTTTACATGAGTTGTGGTAGTGTCTACTACAAGAGAGGGGAGGAGCTTTGGAATTTCTTGAATTTCATGGCTTCCCAATGTCAAGAGGTAGCTTGCCAACAACATTCCTCGTCGGGTTTCGAAGAGGAATGTTATGCGATTCTTGCTTGTTGTCAACAAATGCAACAAATGCTAGCCCAACTCAAAGAGGAACGCCATGTGCGTCTAGTTCGTTGCCAACAAATGCTTGAATATATGGCGCAATCAATCACTACTTTTGCTCTTCCACCCTCCCAATGTGAGTCTTTTCTCTCTTATGACTTTGAACTATTGGATGATGATGATGGTCCTACTTTCTCTCTAGAAAGTCCCTCTAGTATCATTCCAATTGACCATTTAGAGACTCATGTTGATGACATTGACCTTGTAGTAGATGACACACTTACCATGGATGATGTTGGGCCCGTTTGTAATAAAAGGGATGAGGTTTTGGCCGAGTCATTTAAAACCTTTGCCAATCCTTTTAAATGGGAAATAGTTGATCCATTTAAGGTTGATGGAGGACTTAGTGATACTAATTTAGAGGTTAAGTGGGATGAACCCCCAATTTTTGATGAGTCCTACCACCTTTAGTTTTCATACCACCAATTTGAGACTATTTATAATGATAATTTAAGCACTCACGGTTTATTTTATGGTCTTAAGCATGATGCTCCATCTCTTGCTGACGAGTGGAGTAGTACAGTGGTTCTCTTTGAAATCTCTAATGCGCATTTTGATAAGATTTATCCTTCCTTACCTTTGATCTTTCATGCTTATATCTTATCAATTGCTTACATTTGCTTTTTTATTGCTCATGCGCAGGAATATGATCAACTTCTAAGGGCGTTGACATGTTTTTTAGAGGACAAAGGATGCTCATTAGAAAAAATTAGTTTTTGTCAATTTACAGTTTTTGGACAATTGCAATTTCAATTTGGTTGTAATAGTTAGACATTTAGTTTACTTTAGTTTGTAGTAGCTTGTCTTTTGCAGGTACTTTGCTACTTGGATTGGACTACCCCGTTTTCAAGCTAGCTTGGGGGAGGCTTCTACACTTTAGTATGCTTTCTTTCCTTCCTTTATTTTCTCATGTGTCATCCCATCTCCCCTTGTTGGTTTTTGTTTGTCCATCTTTGTGTCACACATTGAGGACAATGTGTGTTCTAGCTTGGGGGAGGGATTTAGTGAGTCTAGTTATGAGAAATCTAATCTAAAACTTTGAAGATTAAAAGTAAAAGTTTGATGTTGTGTCCACCCATTTGTCCTTTGCATATTGTCATTCCTCTCTGCATTTCCTATATTGTAGTTCTTTTAAGCTAATGAATCATGCTTTATTCGGGATTTTACATTCATGGGGATCTCTTGACATAGTGGGTGAGGGATGGATTTTTGGACAAAATAAACTTGATCTTGACATTGGTAATGTAACACCCGTAAATGTACCCTATTTTTATAAGTAAAATATTTTACGGATACTTTTCAGCGAAATTTAGTTTTTGTTTAGAATTAAATTTATCGTGTCGAATTTGGAATTTCCGAGTTCGTATTTGGATATTACGCGAAATTTCAAGTGAATTCCGTCTTGAGCCGTCTTTGACTTTTTCTTGACTTTTGAGCCGTCTTTGACTTTTTCTTGACTTTTCCACTCATACTCCTTCATATACTCCCTCACAACCCTAACTCCCTCATTCAATCTTCTTCTTCTTCCTCATACAAACCACCAAACCCTAGCCTCCATATTTGCTCAAGTCTTAATATCGATCCTACGCCTTCATTTCTTGCTCAAATTCACGTAAGTTCGTCTTATTCTTCCCCTCTTAGCTTCCTCTATCTGTATTGGTAATAAAATTACCGTCTTTCTCGCTTTTTAAATTATCCGTCTTTCTCAAGGTGAATGATAATCATCTTTTATTATCTAATTGTATGTAGGTGGAGACTAGGAAGGTTTAGAAATCGATTAAAGACGCATAAAGGTAACGGTGAAGAGTTACTCGATATCATTTACGTGTTTTATGTGTTTTCTAGGCTAGTAATCGTGTTTAGATTATGGTTAGTATGCTTAGGACTTGTGTTGTTGTTGTTGGTTGTTGTTAGTTGTTAATCGATATGAGAATTGATGGTTTGTGATGATAAATGAGGATTTTTGTGTTGGTAACTTGTTGATATTTGATCGTTCCTGAATCCCGTGTAGGACGCAGGCTGCGTCGTGGTGACGCAGGCAGCGTCATAGGACGCAGGC
>JAIUZE010015193.1:0-30818 GCA_022085475.1 Heliosperma pusillum | reverse complement strand
GGGGCACATGGCTGCCTAATCCATTTTTGGGAATGGAGCCAGCTTAAGTATAGCCATCTCTGCTTAGGGGGTCGCCTAGTAGAGTTTCTCATGTACGGTTATGTCATGGGACGGGGAACGGAATAGCTGTTGTCGCTAGGTCTGATCATTCTAGGACTAGGATGTTTTCCTACCTTGTGGTATAGCCTCGAGTTACAGAAGTAGACTATCGCCGTACTAAGAACTTATGCCTGTTTGTAGAAGTATCAGTCTTTCATGTTTGTCTGATTCTATGAGTTTTAGAAGGTGAGATGCAAGCCGGCTAAGATTGATAGAGTTTGGATTACCGATTGTTAACTGATTCACATGATTACGTGTTGATTAGGGTTTGAGTGTATCATGGCCATGTTACCGGGTAACCTCTGAGCTAGCATACCAGCTTCCCTACCTCTTGTTATATTTTATTATCGGTTTCACATGATAGCTTTCATATGATAGGTTATATGTTAGTTAATTGTTTCATAACATGAAAAGCATATCATATATGTTAAGTTTTGTATTTTCCATATACATTGCTTTTATGTTATTCATGTTTATTAAACTCGACATTTCGTGGCTGGGAGAACTCGGAGTTACTCCCCACTGACTGTGGCTTCCGTGTTTATATTTAATGCGGTTGGCAGGTTTGTGATGCATATTTGGGTACATTGACGAGCTAGCGAGCGAAGTATTTACCTTGGACCTATATTCGGTTCTTAGATTGTATATTATTATACACTCTTTTATTTCCGTATTTATACGGGAGATATGTCTCCCGTCTTGTATATTTCTTTTGTATAATATTATTTCCGTTTTGTAATGACCCTTTTTATTTATGACACCTTCGTTATGTATTATTATCTTTTATGTATTTAAATAATTTTTTTTTTTCTTTCCGCAAATTTGAGGGTGTCACAGAACCCGGAGTTACTCCCCACTGACTGTGGCGTTCATGTTTTTCATGGATGAACAGGTTGCTTGATTGGATGGCTTTTTGCTTGTGGTATTTTGGGTTCGGGTGTGAGCTAGCGGGCGTTGTCCCTGGATGAAACACCTCTAGACGTTGATTAGCTAGTTGCTAATGACTTTGTTGTTGGTTAACATTTTGAGAGACTACGTCTCTTGTAGTATTTTATATTTGGTTTGTAATTTTTGACACTCCTCGTATTTTCTATCTTGCATGTATAAAAGTTTTTAAAAGTTTCATATTTCCGCTATATAATTCGCATGCTTGTATGTTTTATATTTCCGCATTCGCGAGGGTTGTCACAGGTAAGCTACATATATGGTAAGGTAGACCCTCCAATGGCCGGTGCATATATACCCGGTCTCATCTAGGTGTGTGTAGAGTCTCCTCTTGGTGAGTGTTACATTAAAACGCACAAGTATGGCATTTGTTCCCTCTTCCTAGACATGCTATGATAGTTTGCACATGAAGCCTTGTTGTTATGATTTCTCACATGCATCACCCACATTGAGTCGTTTCTCACTATATGCTACCCCATGTTTGTTTCTAGCTACATTCCAAATTTCCTACCTTATTGAGCTAGTAACCATCTTGGTGAGTTTAAGGTGCTCTTGTCAGGGGATTTGTCTTATATTATAATATTTTTGATGATGTGAAGTTGACGGGATTACTGATTCCCGTTATGGTTTTGGAAACTGAAGAAAGAAAAGAAATGAAAAGAAATGATAGAAAAAGAAAAGAAAGAAATTTGAAAAATGAAAAAGAAAGATGGAAAGAAAAGTAGAAAGAAGAAAAAGAGATGAGAATGATACTCCCATATGTATGAAGTAATTGAGTTGGGAAGTTCATTTTTGTGTTGTAAATGTATTAATTTGAGTCATATGCTGCTTTGGTTCAATGGGCTATTGTTATGAGATTGGTTTTGGGTTTTTTTTTTAGCACTCTTTGCTTATTTGGATGGTTGTTAGCTTGACCTTTAGCTCCACATATCCAAACTTGTTTGTCCTCCTTCTAACCATTACCCCTAGCCTCTTTTGTCTCTTCTCTTGGCTTATTTGTGTGCATTTATTGTTTAGCATTGTCATGTGGGATTTGGAATGTTTACCATATTAGATTGCGGGCGCACTCTCTTGAATCGTAGATAGGAGAGTGTCATTCACATATATTTGTCATATTCATTTCATGAGTGTAAGTGTTATCTCGTGAGAAGTCCAATGTCATTTAAAGATCATGCAAGAGTCAAAATGTCCATGTGAAGTCCTTAATACCACGTCGTCGTGTAAATCTAATCCATGTATTGCATTTTCCCTATGCTCAAGTTGTTTCGGGATTTGATTCATTGTACTTTAAAACTACTAGTCCGGAATTGCATTTGGATGGGATGATTATTGCTTGCATCCTTGTCCTTGTCATACATTATATTGTGTGCTTGCTTTAGGACAAGCAAGGGTTTAGCTTGGGGGAGTTTGATGAGTCCGTTTTATATATAGTTTAACTACCTAGTTTAGCTCGGTTTATTTGATTATTATACTTTGTTTAGTATATTAGTGAGCTAATTACGTGTTCTAGGTGTATTGCTTGTGTTTGTTACATTTTGTAGGAATCTAAGCATTTAGAGGCTTTTTCCTAGCACATTAGCAAGCACCAAAGTCCACCAAGCTAATGGAACCAAGATAGACCATGGAAGGATAGAATGAAGAATGACAAGCCAAGCATGAAGATTTGTGAAATGGGTTTATATGCAAATGAGAAACCAAAAATGAAGCCCAATGCAAGGAGTCCACAACTCAACATAGGGATGCTCATTTGGATGCTCATGGGATGCCAAGACTATGCAATTAACCGAAGAATTAAGGAGCTTAAAGGCATAGCATAGGATTCTTTAAGCATTAAATTGAGCAATTAAGCAATTGTAGCCGGGTTAGTGAAACCCCGATCGGGGTTTCCATTCCCCGATCGGGGTTTGGGCTCTGTAAATGCATACGTTTCAAGTCCCTCTTTCTATATAAAGGAGAGGGAATTCGACACTTAGGAGCATCTTGTACATCATTCTTCACTCTAAAAACACTCTTTTACTTAATATCATTAGTTATTCGATTAGGTTTAGAATAGTTTAGTTTCCATTAGTTGTTACAAATAATTTCTTTAAGTATTTCAATTTATATTACAAATTCATTTGCAAGTTATTTAGTTCCATTGTGTTCTTCAATTCCAAGTTTTATTTCCTTTGTTGAGGTAATTCTATTTCTTGTATTGTTTTGATATTTCCTTTGTCATTTCCATTATTAGTTAGTTATCATGTTTACTTTATCATTTGTTATTAGACTAGTTATCATTATGCAAGAGTAGTTACTTTGTGTAGGGAATTAGGGAAGCCATGCATAAATTATATTTGCAATTGTTGAAATGAGATGTTATGATATCAAATAGTTGTTTTCATCACATGTTTGCATTGTATTGTTAGTCTTTGATTATTGATCACAATCATTGATTAAATTCGTCAATTCTTTCTATAAGTCGAGAGGCACGGAATCGAATTAGACTAAGCATGTGTTAGTAGATCGACCTAGCCAAAGCGAGAGTTCGTTAGGACACAATCTATGGTTGACACTAATATCGAGAGGTGGGTGTCTTTAGCCTAAACAATTATCGTTATTATCAATTTCCTAGTTTGATTTGATCATTTACATAATTTGCATGTGTGACCCGAACTCCCTAGACACTTCCTTTATTATTATTGTTGTTTCATAAACCCAACAAAACCAATCGATAACCGACTTTGATATAATTCACTCCATAACAACTTACTAGCAACTCCCGTCTCCTTGTGTTCGACCCCTATTACTACATTCATTTGTATCTAGGGTATTTATCTTTGATTAGGTGTGCGATAGCCTATCGGTACTTCCCCCAGTTTCGACCACACGGGGGAGATTATTTGGAGGGGAGGCCACGAATCGATGCTTGGAGGCACGTTCCTCGGTTTAAGGGCGACCCTGACCATTTTCAGATGTACCGCTATAGGTTGGACGGGCTTAAAGCAGAGCATGTCAGATGGATGCCTTATTGGACGCGTATGCCGAGTTTTTCGAGATACTCTCGCTATTCCGGCTATATCAGACTTCAGTCCATAGTTGAGTTGTACCAGCCTGATCGGTCTATGCGCCAGTTTGGGTATATTCAAACTATCCCGATGCCGATGCCGATCCCATGTACTGAGTATCGCCCGACAAAGAACGTTAATACTGTGGACTTTGGCCACGAGCCCGATACGATGTGGGGCCACGAGACTTGCGTGGTCAACTTCAAGAGTTGGTCCCGACGAGCTATGATGCCTTTCAAGGTAGCTCGAGACTACGAGAGATGGTACGATGATATTTTTCACCGGTTCTTTTTTCCACCTTCAGATCGTCTCGAGTTTAGACGTCCACCTTTTCACGCTGAGCCGGAGGTAGCCCTCGCACTTAGTCGCCAGTGCTCAGATGTCTATCGGCACCCTATTCCGGAGATGTAGCGACATCAGCTAGATATTTTATTTAGTCAGATGAGCATGTACTACGATACCAATGATGAGGGTAACTACTACCGGATAGTTATGCATCGGATTTTTTTATTTGGTTTTTATGTAGTATTGACTTATCTTTTATTTTTTATTTTATTAGTTTTTTTTATGTAGTATTGACTTATCTCTATGTTCGCGGGACGGTCGGATGTTCGTGGGGCCATTTCAGAGTCTTAACACCTATGAAATGTATGTAACTCACGAAGAGGAGGAGTTTTATAGGCCTAATGGTTCTTCATCCGAAGGATATTCAACTGATTAAGTGTTTGGCTAATCTGATTAAGTGTATTAAGAGGAGGTGTTGTTCGTAGTTTGTTTAGTTCTAATTATTAAGAAGTTGTTGTTTAGTTTTAATTATTAAGTTGTTTTTTGCAATCAATGTTTAAGTTTTCATTATTAAGTTGTACTCTGCAAAAAATTGTTGTAATATTTTCAAGTTTTTAACTAATGATTAAAGTTGTCAGTTGAGTTGTTCAATGAGTCAGAACTTTATTAAAGTTGTCAGTTGATTAGTCCAATCATCTTATTGATTAAGATTAAACTAATTTATTATTAATAAATTAACTAAATTACATTACAAATATTAATAAAATTGTTAACTAAAGCTCAACTTCCTTGCAACTTCATCATCAGTGCTGTCATTTCTTCTTCTCCGACTTCTTCCCGGGGTGGATCTCATGCAAGTGTTCCAATTCTCAATGTTTCTTTGGTACAAAGTATCGAGGTGACTGACATTCTCGTGTCTGTAGGTAAGCCAAGCGGGAGTAAGTGGTGTCATGGCAACATCCTTCTGTGGCCCTATTGAATGCAACCGCATCCAATGACTATGGTAGTTTACAATCCACATAACACCAAATGGTTTTTGACCTCAAAGTGGACTCAAGCCCTGTCAAACCGGTCGTAGCCAATGGATGACTACCGAACAAGTTTTTGTAGACATCGTTGCTCCTAAGCTCTTGGCCACACCACATCCTCATCTGAAAGTTATAAATCTGATTATTTGGTCTCGTTATAAATCTGATTATTTGATGGTTGAGGTTTACCCGACGTTCTATGGTGAAGAACGTTCTTTATATCTCTTAGGAGCTCACCGGCTTTAACTTGCTGCTTCACATATGTTTTCTCCTCGTCATCCAAAGCCGCAAAAAGCCGATCACCGTCCTTGTAAACCACCTCGCCATGGTTGTGAAACCCTTTACCCTCGGCGGTGATGATGTTCCAAACTGTCATGCTATCGTCACTTTGACGAGGGTAGTTCTGCACGGCTCGGATACGGAATTTGCAACCACACTTATTTGACCTACGTCGCTTCTCGGGATCATCGATTGGAGGAGGTCTACCATGCCTTGAACATCGAATATAAGAACCCAACAACCCGTCCCGTTTTCTGTTTTTTGCCCCATTATTTGCTTTAACTAAAGCAAAACCATGTTCCATTGCAATCTTCTTCGCCCAATTAAAAGGCATGATCACGGGTAGCAAATCCAATGTCGTCTCAAAGAACGGATTGTAATCAATGTTATTATTACCGAAATCCTCGAACGAGTCATGTTCAATGCAAATAGGACGTTAATTAGACATTAAATATTTAACATATATTAGTAAATCATGATCTACAAACCTAAAATGTTATTAAACAGGATTATAAAAAAAATATCGGTACCATGGTCAGACATTAAAGAATGTCTAAACCATGGTCACACATGGAATTGGATGTTCACATCATGGCCAAACATAAAATTGGATGTCCAGCCATGGCCAGACATCCATTTCGGTTAGACGTTGGAAATGGATGTCTGACCATGGTCTGGACATCCAATTCTATGTCTGACCATGTATTTTTCCAAAAATTTTTAAAATTTCCGCATTTGAATCCTAACTAACTCAAATGTAACGTAAATCAATTAACATAATTAATTATAAACAAACCATTATCGCATTTTGGGAAAAAAAAATTGACAAATTTAAGTTTTGATTAAAACATACCGAAGATTATTCTTCCGTCATCATAATCGATTTAGTAAAATTGTTATTGTTGTGATTTTTTTTTAGTTCAATTAGTTGTGTTTGTTTTTTGGGAGAGTTAAAGATGTGAGAGAGAGAGAGTGTGCAAAAGGGCAATATTGTCTTTTATAATGAAAACGTCATCGATATTTCGTAAAACGTTGTCAGTGTTTACCAACCGCCTTTAAAAACTCATAGACATGATTTACTCAATAATTAACTTGAATGACCATTCTACCCTTGTTAAATTTACTCCCATTTTTCATTTTGTATAAATCCTCTCAAATGACACTTCAACTCCGTCCAAACCACCAGCCTCCCCTCCCTGCATCGACGATACTAGCAGACCCCCTAATCGAACCCCCTGCACTGGACCACCCCTCTCACTGCACTAGTCGCACCGGAACAACCGCACCAACGTTACTGTCGAAACAGCCGCACCGACAATAACAACCTGCTTATCATTCACACCCATTCATTTGTCACTTTCATCTGTAATCTCAACATTACCATTTCCATCATAATTACTTCCTCTATAATTCATTTTACAACCATTAAAATCCAAAACAGAACTAAACTAAGAAAAATATTTAATATGCTGAAGTGACGAGTTAATTAGAAAATACAGCTTCATACTTTGTTATCGACAGTGAAGACATTTTGTTATTAGGAACGAGTGTCATATGGGCTTCGACACTGATCACTCCATGCTTGGTCGGATTAGTCATTGGATTTACAGCTCGTCCATATATAATGTCGCGTGTAATTTCTTCAAACCCTAGTTTCACTAGTCTAAATTAATTTAACCTTCCTAATTTGATATAACATTGTTAATAAAGTTAATAAATTTTTTCTCAACTGTACCCTTATGTTAACAACTTTTCTCACTTGTACCCCTTCGTTTTCGAAAAGCCCACCCATACCCCTAAACTATGTTCATAATTCTAATTTGTAACCAAAAAATCAATTCCATTAGTTTTACACTGTTAAGTAATGATGAATCATAAATGTCTTCTTAATCAAAGATGCTCCCTCTACCAGCCAAATAGAATAACCACGCACCACCTCATGTTATGATGCTACTACTAAGCACCAGCACTTTCATACCTGTCAATCTGTCATCGACCACTTTTTTCTTACCTCATCTCATCACTTTTGCGTCTTGACCTTCAACACCCCTCTTCAAATGCACCACATAGCACAATTAATTACCAGTTACATCTTCACTAACTAGATAGACCAAGAGAGGTTAGTATGTCGGGCTTGGGACAGTCGAGTGTGGGGGTAATGGATGGCCATGGGATTGTCGAGTGGTGCACAAGGTGGTGGGATTGTAGAGTGGTCGTCATGCGGTTGTAGTAGTTGAGTCGTTGGGTGGTGGGGTCAATGAGTCGTGGCAGTCTTGGGAGGTGAATCAGGTGAGAGCTCTAGGGTACTTAGTATGAGGGATTTTGATCAACGATTAACTAGTTGCTAAATCATAACTTAACAGACCAAATTAACGGCATTTAATGTTTGGTCATAGTTGAGATTTACTAATAAAACTTAGGGGTATAGGTGGGCTTTTAAGAAACGTAGGGGTACAAGTGAGAAAAGTCAATAACAGAGGGGTACAAATGAGAAAATCCCTTAGAATAATTACTAACATGAGAAGTGAGAACTAGCATCCATAGAGTAATTTGACGAATTTAATTAATTTTGTGAGGAGAATTAGAGTGTTTGTTTTTTTGTAGTTTTTAAGGGAAGGCTTAAGTATGAAAAATAATGGCAGAGTCAATGAAAGAATAATGTTTGTCCATGAAAGAGCAACTATGACGGAGATACACAATGACTACTTTATCACCTCTATTGGCAATAATGAGAGATCCCATGTTTTAGTAAAATGATGTTCTACCTAGTTCGAGCTAGGAGCCAATGGAGAGACAAGCTATCTAATATGAAGTTAAAGTTGGCCTCTATCCAAATTAATGAGATAATAAGCCTTCACAAAAATCAAATAAGCGTTGAAAGGCGTTCTGCGAAAACATAGAACATTGGAACAATGGTAAATCTAGGTAAATCTATTGATGCTATACATTCTGAATAAAATTTCTCACACAATAACACTACTTTGACTCTCTGAATATAGTCCAATAACCTACTGTCCCATGGATTTAGCCTTGACAATACATAGTTACAGCTCTAATAATGGGGTAACTATCTAAAAATGCACCACACCAAGCCACAGGGAGGGAGGTGAAAAGAAAAATACAATACAGACCCTCAGCGGCCAAATACACAGAAGGGTGAGGAAACCGAGCAGCCAGTTACACCACCAAACCAAATCACAACCCCCGATCTACCTCCCCCCTCCTACGTTGCTTCAGGCTATCCCCCACTCCTGAAAGAATTATGTTACCGATGATAGCCTTGACTAGCTATTGGCTTGCTGTACCAATAGATGGGACTTGAATGCAACTCTAATCTCCCTAATTCAAAGCTCCTCGGTGGTAGAAAGGCTCATAGTCGGTGGTGGAAGCGGGTTGAATCCATTGATCTTGACAGGTGTTTCGTCTTTTAAGGTTACAGCCCCATCTGGCACAAGACCTGCCTCTTGAGAAATGGCATCATGTTGCTTTTGTAACATCTCCATGCATTTTAAAGATGGAACATCACCTTCACAGTATCTACGCCAGATATTTCGGTATATTTCTTCCAAACCTAGAGTAAAATTTGCTCCATCACACACTGGCGAATTAGCCATCAGATCTCGCATTGTCATCCTCAACTTTGACAAGGCTGTCACGTCTGATGCTAATTGAATAGCCAGCTCAATGTATTCATCTTCAGTCTTGGCCACTAGATTGCCTAACCCTGCATCGTGGTGATTCATGGGCCGAAACCAAAAAAAAAAAGTCAACACGGGAGTATATCTTAAGTGACACGTGGAAGTTTCCAACAGAAGTATCTCTTTTTGATGGCTGTCACCACTTCTTGCGATGTAACTTTCAACATCAAATGTACAAAAGAGTTTTCATCTGAGAATGTTCATCATTACCATTTATAGTTTTATATTGTTACCGTTTTACTAGAGGCCATATGTAAGATTAGGTGATAAAATATTCATTATTACCCCTTGACTTGAAAATTTTAGATGTAGAAATACCACAATATTTAGTTATTTACCGGTACCATTATGTCACCAAACTAAAAAAAATATCAACACTTTTGCATTTTTTTTAATGACAAGAAAACCTGCAGCCATTACCTTTGGTACGCACTGGGTAAACCCCCCGATTATATGTGATAGTCTGTCAACCATGTATACTAGGTCAACTACCCTTTTTGGGAGATCACGAGCTCGGAGTCTATAGAAGGCATAATCTCAGGCCATCTCCCACAAAATTGCTCTTGTAGGGGCTTGAACCTAAGACCCTTAGAAATTTTATCCAAGTTTTAATCACTAGACTCCACCCTTGGGGAAACACATTCACAATTTTGTTTTACTATAAATGGACCATAAAGGAAATGGGGCAATATAAATGGTGATCAAGGGGGTAATGTATTTTTCAGGGTCCACAACCATCATTCATAGCCATTGAATACTGTAGTCAGCTTCTAGTAGGCAATTCGAATTATATGGTTGACAATAATATACGATATCACTACTATTTCAGTGTGACATTGCGTTGATGTTTACGTAGTACTCAAAAGAAGCTTTAAGGTGCAGGAAGAGTCTGCTTACCAACGTTTTTGAGGAGACTAACGCCGACATTATGAGCATGCACATTACCAGCCATGGTTACACAAGGAACTCCCATGTAGAGTGATTCACATGTTGTGGTTGTTCCGGCATATGGAAAAGTGTCCAAACTACATAGGAGATGAGTATAAATTTAGTATACACGAACCAAGAAGATTAGGACTAAAAATAATAATGTGGAGAGTTTCGAGTTTAGTCATTGATGAATGACCAAAAGAATGAATACAGGAAGTTCCAATGGATTCTACTTTTATTGATCCTAAAATGAATGTGTGAATAAAAATAAAATAATAGATAAACTATACAAGTAAAAGAGGATAAATAAATTGACACCCAGATAAGCCTCAGCAAGCATCCCGATTTAGCAGTTTTAATACAATAGTATGAGGGAAGGGATGGAAGGAAGATGGAGAGATAGAAAGAATAAAGCATGGTATCTTCCTTAGAACTCCTTCCTATATAATATATAGAATGGATTTCTATTTGGCTAGTAGGATAAAATAGGACCATCTATTTAGTTCCTCTCAAATCCATCTATCCAAACAAAGAATTAACAATCAAAATACAAAGCGAAAGTAAAACAAAAAAAGTTACTAATGATTAGGTCAAGTTTGTTTTACCGTACGACCCTCTTAGAGTCGAATTTCAACATCCATCTAGCATCTCCAGAAATCCAAAACAAATGTCATGTCATTGCATAACTGTGTACCCCGTGACTATTTCCGCAATTGCACCATATTACCCATAAAACGTCTCTTTCCCACCCAGATCCACCACCGAGCAATTACCACCTCTTTCTTTCTCATATAGGCCTGGCGAAGAAAAGGTCGGCGAGAGAGGTGGTGGAAAGGACGGGGGTAAATAAGTCAATGGTGAAGGAGATGAGACTTTGTGGTGAGAGAGGAACGAGACTGCCTGGAAATGGAGTTGGAGAATAGTTGTGGGTGTGTGGGGGAGGAGGGTATTTAGTTCTTTTCTCATCTTCTCCCTTTCCTATTCACTTTCACTCCACCCTACTCTAACCAAATGATCCCTATCCATGGAGTTACAGATTGAAAAGACAGGGTAAGCTTATATATTTCTCATAGTAATACGTTATAATATCATCATATATATAAACGGCAACATTGAATAAGTTTGCATGTCTTCAGCCTTGCATGCGGAGTACCTTAAGTTTGATTTCCCATAATTATTACTTGCACAAAACATATTAAGAGTGACATAGGCAAATGTTGCATCGCCACTTTACTGAAGATAATGAGGACTAAAAGAGAAGTCCATATCACATATTGGTATGACAAACAGGCAACAAACCAAAAAAAAAAATGAGGAACCCCCAAGACAAACTGGCAGGTAAAGGTGGCAAAATCCGACTCAACCTGACTACCTGAGTAACCTGACCTGAAACCCAACCCGCCAAAACAAAATTGATGAATTTAAATCGACTTGACCCGACCCAACCTGACCCAAGGTTTAAGCCAATAATGGATAGCCGGTAAAAACCCCATTTGTTAAAATCCTACCCGAACCAAAACCGACATCAGACAAGACGCGACCCAATACCGACTTAGAAAGATTAGATATATGTTGATGACCTAACATATTAGCTTAAGTATTGGCCAAATAAGGATCGAATAGACATTTATCTTAATTGTTCAAAACTTCAAATTGAAAATGAAAATAAATGCGCCTTAAATTAGTTTCGACATAAAATTATAGGTCAAAACTTAGAAGGATCAAGTATATGTTGATAACTTGACCCACCCAACCCGTCACCCAATAATGACCTGATTAGAAACTGAAACCGACCCATCAAAATCCAAAACCGGTATGAACTGACCTGCGAAACCCAACCAATTACAGCCTTTGCATGCACAAATGAGAAATCTGGAGGAGGATGGCAGGTCTTACCTTATGTCCATAAGAGCATATGCTTGCATGTGATCATGATTCAAAAGAATCAACGGTAAAAGATCGACGCGCACAGGTTCCACTCCCAACTGTTCTAGTGTTGAAAGAAATCTAAGTCTTATACTGTCACAGCAGAAAGGCTTGCACTTTACAACCAAACGTGAGTTTGGGACAGCACACAAAATTTTTGCCCAGACTCTCAAGACTTTAGGCGTTATCTGAAATTACAGTCAAAGTAACATTACTTGTAAATGTCTATGGTTAATATCTGTAGTGACAGAACCATACACTACAAATAACACAGTACAAAATAATCAAGTAGCATACCTTTGCTAAATTATTAAAGCTGCCAAAAGTAACGAAGCCATTTCCCAAAGCTGGAGATTCAGATATAGGACCGGCCTCTGGTGAAGGTGTGTAACAAAGGAACGAATTTGGTAATCGAACTAACTCTTCAACATGCCTGTCACTCGATATAAGGTAGATTCATTCTTAGTAAAAGAGGAGTAAGCGCATGTGACCAACAACAAATTATCATCTAGCCAATGCCAAATTGTGGATTGAACAGAACATACTTCTGTCTGGTACGGGGTGGATCAGCTAGTGCATCAGATATTCTGTAGTCAATTGTAGGTAAGCCAGTTGTATTAGGGTAGCCAATCCAAGTCACCTATCATCAAACAAAAATCCCCAATCAGATAACCATAGGATGTATCCTTTTAAGTATAAACCAGAAATACTCAAAGGGGGCAAAATCAGTGCGCTTGACTTTTACAGTATCACCTGCAGTGGAGCAGGTCGACATGCCAATGTCCCCAGTTTATTATTGGCAGTATGCCCAGTAAGTTCTACCAAAATGTCAACCTTGTCTTCCCTAACCATTTCAGCAACCTTCTTTTCATCTACGCCGTATATATCTCTCCAGATCCCACCCCTTTTTACGACTTTTTCTCTGAATCTCAACGTTTTGGCATCTGCCTGAAATAAAGTACAGACCTTAGGAACAACAGCAATGAAACATATAACCAACATTTTTTTCTTTGGAAGACAACTAGCATTCATTCAAGGTGTGTATGCTAAAGTCTCAAATTTTAGACATTTCATACAAAAGAAAGAATTTAATTCAAAGAAATACATAAGAATCAGTGAACAATATATCAACAGCCAGCCAGAAGTCCAGAACTATAGCCATTTGTGAATCAAATTTCTCAAACGTGAAGCCAAACTCCAGACAACAGCAAACTAAGAAATAGGGCAGTGCCATACAAGGCATAAAAAGAAAGACGACGGAACAAAATAATTGCTACGAAAATATTAACTTAATTCCAAGGATGGAGCATACCTTCACAACTGCTGAATAAACAATCACTTGGCAGTTTGCATAGTTATGATGCGCTAGGGGTGCTTCAATGAAATATGATACAGAATGGGTGAAAAAATCAGGGGACACATAGCCAACAATGAGAGGCCTCTCTGGATCTTTTGGGTTGTCCCAAGATGTGTACTGCGAATACAGCCTCATGAAACGTCTGCCCCAGTCTCTGAAGACACGTAGCTCAGGTTTAAATGATGTCACGGAAGGTTAAAACATTTTGCATAAGGGCTTAACTAAACATTCAGTCTCAAGAAAGAGAGTTAAACTTTTGTATCACATAGAAGACTCAGCTAAGCGACGCTGCCAGTAACTAAGCATGCACAAATCATGATATGGTAAGAATAAAAATAAAAACACTGAAAAAAAAAAAACATGATTATGCTTGGCGGCTCTAAAGAGAATAATGCTTTATCCAAATCATAAGAGTCTCCAACAAACAAAAACCATAGTCTTACTTGAGTCCTAGACTGCTTTGAAAAGGTATATACAAAGATGATGGTTTTGTTGATTAAATACTTGGTGACTTATAGTAGACCTACATCTTCGGGATCAGCCAAAGAGCTTGCGGAGCTACCGCAGCTGGATAGAACTGGCAACCGGATCACTAAGGTCGGTAATAGGTCGGGTCAAAGCAGGTCGGTCATGCCCGGTTTGAATTCAGGCCATCGGCGGATAATAGGTTGGGTCGGGTTCGATTTGGGTCATTATTACGCCAAGTTATAAACATATATTTTATCTTATATTTAAGTTTGGACCAGTGATTTCATTTTAGAGTTATGCTTAGATGCAAATGTATTACTGTTAAGTTAAAACAATCAAGAAAAATGTCAATTTGATCTTATGTGGATCACGATTAAAGCTAATTAGTTATCAGGTCATCCATCAATTAGGTTAAGTCAATATCAAGTCCATCGTCATCTCGTGTTGGTTTAGGTCGGGTCAGGTTGAGATAATAGGATTACTATTGGTTATTACCTCAAAACGGGTCGAGTTTGTTTTGGTTCATCAAATTTCCAAGTTCTAACGGGTTGGATTCGGGTCAGATCAGCTTTTTCGAGCTCTAACACCTCACATGATAACCCAAGAGCGCCATATGATAACAAGTAACTAACTCTCACTCTTAGGTCTCATCTATTCATTGCTTCATAATTCATACTACAGAAGAATCAGAGTCGGTATCATCAGTCAAAGGGCCTCTTTCGTGCAACTTCCTTTCCTCGTATTACAAATCATTTTCTGAACAGAAGGAGATTTCATTTTGTATTGTCATAATATAATAAGGAAAAACTTCCATATTGGAAAGAACGATACAGAACAAAAAACAAGCACCAGCGCACCACTGCATTCCAAGCATTCAGAAAAAAGAGTGTAGGATCAAATCAAACCTGTGAGCCTCATACAATTTGTCATCATCCCCTTCATTTATGTAGTTCATAGCTAGTAAGCGATTCTGACAGGAAATAAGAATATATCAGAAAATGTTACAAATTGCAGCAATGGGCACATAATCTCTCTTTTTAACTTTCAAACAGTACATATTCCCTTCCTTCCCAACAATGAATAGAGGACAGTTAATAAATTTTACAGAGAATCTAGAAGTTGGTGGCAGCCAATGTAATATAGAAGCATATTGCACCAGTATTCATAAAATGTTACAATCTCCATACCAAATTTATTTTCCCCATTTGACTTATGTGATCCAAGCTTTTTCAACTTAAACCATTCTTTTCTCCAAAGACATGTACAGATACAACCTATAATTTGTCCAGTCTGATTTCTCAGGTTAATTTTTTATCATCCTGTCATGTAGATAAAGTTTGGCAATTGTATGTTGTAATGAAAACTCCAATAACTGCCATCCCATTTCTTTCTTTTCACTATTTCAGAAATTTGGTTAGCTGACCAATCTATCCCCTACCCGCACTCTCCACCTACCCCAACCCCACTTCTCTTCTCTGATTTCTGCAGTCTCCTACTCCCATAACAACCTTAACTTTCTTCCACAATCACTACCCCACTAATCCCCAATACAAGACACATTCACCACCCACAATGTCACATCCACCAGATTCACAACCATCCACGACGTCACAACATCAACATCGACCTATATTCAAATTCACCACACCACCACGTCACATTGTCACGACCAGCCTGACAGACCAAGCTAACCATAACATTGATCTCAGGAAATGCCAAACAACACTCGTATCACTTCCCACAACCACATGAATTTCCACACCACCATTGAATTTGATGCTCCTTTGAGCAAACACCATTGCCAACCAGTTACAACGAGAAAGACGGTGTGCCTTACTGCGAATCGGCGTTTAATCGCATAAGCAAAATAACTGTTCAAATCAAATTCTACTGTAGAAAGGCTCGAGCTCTTTTTTTTATGAAAGAAAGAGCTGCAAGACACTCTAGACCGTGAGGCAGACACTCCTAAGTAGGGGTGATAATTAGACGAGACAGCTCGTGAGCAACTCGAGATCGGCTCGGTCAAAGCTCGGCTCGTGTGAGCTCGGCTCGGGCTCGGCTCGAGAGCTTAACGAGTCAAGCCGAGCAAACGCTGGCTCGGCTCGAAAAGGTCGCGAGCAGCTCGAACTTGTGTAATTAGATAAGATATTGCTCCTATTTTATAAAAAATATTTTATCATGATTATATATTTGTATCAGATATATCAAATATCTAACTTAATTGCCAAACATTTTTACATATATCCTTCGAGCCTTGTTATTGAAAATATCGGAAGACAAAAACTAAAAAAATGACAGTTAAATATAGACTCGATTTGAGCTCGAATTTGGCTCCAGCTCGCGTTAAAGATCGCAAGCTTGATAACGAGCACATTTTTTCAAGCTCGGGTGAGCTCGAGATCGGCTCGAGCTTTGGTTCTTGAGCACAAGCCGAGCAAGGCCAAGCTCGGACTCGGCTCGGCTCGTTAGCACCCCTACTCCTAAGAAAACTACCTCTGTCCTGAGACTTATTATTGCGAATCCAACCTGGTCTTGTTTTTTGCGCCTGCACGTAACCACTTAAGTGGTCTAACAAAGACTACACTTAAATTTGGAATGTGCATGTATACCACAAAAAACTGAGGCAAAAAACGAAAAAAATAATCTGGGAGTTTAAAATTTTGGGAAATATGGGAAATATGCCTTTCGTTCACATAGTAACACAATCTATGCAGGCCACACGTCTACAAAGGCGGCTTCATAAATCTACGATTTGAAAGCCTGGACTAGTCTTGAAAGTAGCTTTACCTATCTTCTCTACCTTGACCACCCACAATAAACACAGTATTTATAATAAAGTACCCAACAATACAATAACATCTAAATGCAAATAAGCATTTTACAGAATTACCTGCCCTGCATTCCGTGAATCAGGATCTATCCTGAGACATTGTTCATAAGCTTCAATAGCGCGCGATATATCCCCAGCATCTCTATATAGCACTCCTAATAAAACAATGCAGCAGCGAAAATTTGCAATAATGAGGACGTCAAATTCTGAGTTTTTACTAAGCACCATAATTTAAATACCTGATTATGTAAAAAGACAAAATCAGCAAAACTAAAATGACCATGAGCGCAATAATCATTGCAATCTTGTGAGACCAGGAACAGTCTAGCATAAAATTCCAAGACATAGTAACAAAACTTGAAATGTAATTTTGATCACAAGTCATCACTATGACATTTCTATCAAACTAGTCAGCCCAAAGGCCAAAGCTAGTCCATAACATAAACACAGAAGAATTGATCGCTCTACCAACATAATGATTCACAGCCAAACCTCTATGCAATAGAAAGTGAATAAAAGACATTTTAAGTTCATTAAATGCTTTTAGTAAAGAGGCAGTCCCGATTTAGAGAATCACTGGCATGCACAAGCCTTTACAAGTTCATGTCATACAACTCTTGTTAAATGCTACTCTAGGCCACTTTTATCTTCCAACTTTTCGTTTCGGATCGCCCCACCTTAATCTTCCGAAACCCAATATGATTGTCTTTCCGATTGATAGATTATAATCTTGTTACCAAGTGTTTCATGATAGATAGGACAAATTCATAAATTATACTCCCTCCATCCCACTTTTATTGTTCTACTTTCCTTTTTGGGAAGGACTTAAGAAATATGGTACATTACTACACTACCCCTTTAGTTAAGAACAAGAGAGACAATATCATTTTGATAGAGTGCGTGGTAGTTAAAAAGCTAAGGGGTAATAATGGTAGTCTACTAATTTACTAAAATTAGAAAGGGGACAATAAAAGTGGGATAAATTTTGGAGAAAAGAGAACACTAAAAGTGGGATGGAGGGAGTACCTAATATTAGATGAGTTTTTCTTTACTTCTCATTATATCATGTACCCCCATAGTAATCACTCTTCTTCTTCAATTATTTATGTTCAGGCAAGGTATAGATAGCACAAATTCAAAAATTATACTCCCTCCATCCCACTTTTATTGGTCTACTTTCGTTTTTGGGAAGGACTTAAGAAATATGGTAGAATTACTACACTACATTGTCACTACCCCTTTAATTAAGAATAAGAGAGACTATATCATTTTGATAGAATGAGTGGTAAATAAAAAGCAAATTCCTAATATTAGATGAGTTTTCCCTTACTTCTCACTATATCATCTAACCCCATAGTAATCACTCTTTTCTTCCATTATTTATGTTCAAGCAAGGTTTAGGTTTCCGGAGTCAAAATATAGCTTTGCTCTTCACCAATTGATTCCGAGCATATAAGAAGGTAG
This sequence comes from Heliosperma pusillum, assembly GCA_022085475.1. NCBI lineage: Eukaryota > Viridiplantae > Streptophyta > Magnoliopsida > Caryophyllales > Caryophyllaceae > Heliosperma > Heliosperma pusillum. Next base: position 12,465 of record JAIUZE010015193.1, on the reverse strand, counting down.
GTTTAAACTATTATCCTATCTAGTCATTTACCACATTCTTTCGTTATTCACTCATCCATAGTCAAGCCAGCATTTTTGTTTTACTAGGTTGGTTTGTTTTCTAGGAAAAAGTGAACATTAATAGATTAATACTTAAAACCAATAAGCAACAAAAGTCGCAAGTTACCTCAAATATCATAGCAATCTCAAACAAAAAGGACATGCAATTAAAGCACAAAAAATCAGATATTTGACATGGGTATTATAGAACATATTTTGAAACTAAATATTTTGAAAAGCGCCCAACATCCAGAATGAATTGCAGAAAAGACATTAGAAGAATGATTGAATCTTTGTGAAGGATGAGACAAAATAGGGATTTGACATTATAAGAGAGACGGCAAAACAAGAAGAGGGAGAGAAGAAGAAATGTAGAAGTTTTGACGATGTTGATGATGACAAAATTGTTCTTGATTGTTAATGATGAACTTGATGGAGTATGAATGTTGGATGATGGTGAAACTCCCTCCCTCGAGGGAGCCATATACATTGTGTCCAAAAGAAAAGAGGAACATCTTAGTGACACATCCGAAAATGGAAAGCAAGAAGATCAAGTGAAATGGAGCGAGTAAAAAGCAATAGTCCAACTATCAGCAACATGTCAGCAGTTCCCAATTTAACAGTATTTAAATGACGTGCTTTACCAAATGTGCGGGGGCATTCAGCATCTTACAAAATGGGGGTGGAAAACTTGAACACGTGACATCACAGCAAACAAAGAAGACAATTACCTAAGTTATTATAAGCTTCCGCATATGTAGGATTTGCAATTATAGCTTTCTCAATCATGCTTGCAGCAGCGTCCATTTTTCCCTGTACTAAAAGCAAAGATCAACACCAAACCTTAAACAGTCATAGCTCATAGGGACTGTGAAGTAGAAAACATCATGCTCATACGAACAGACATCAAGTAGAAAACAACACCTGGACTGTGAAGACAACACCAAGATTATTCAGAGACTGCGAAAAGTTTGGTTTAATCGACAAAGCCATCTGCAGTACAGCATGAAGGAATAATAATAGTTAATGCAAAGAGATCAAACAATGATACACAGATAATTTTCACAAGATGCACATGAAATTGTAATTGCCTGGTAGCACTCAACAGCTTTATCAAGATTTTCTCGATCTTTGTAAATAACCCCCAAGTTATTGCATGCTTCTGCGCAATGAGGATTGAAATGGAAAGCAAGTTCATAAAAAACAATTGCCTGCATCAAAAAGAACACAACATTGTTTTGCTCAATAAAGTAGCAGATGGCAAATTGATGTTTTTATAAAAAAAGAAAAAGAAAGTTGACTGTTCACAACATGTCATTGGATTATATATGCCATTTAAAAGCTAATTTATGCATTTTCAAACAGCCAAGAATGTCTAATAAATTTCAATGTAACAGAAAAACCAGCATCAGCGAAAGAGTTACAAACACTAAAATTAGTCGGCAAGCAGCAGGCACAAAAGAGGAGGGAGATGAAAGTCAGATATGTTGCATGTAAAGCTTCAGGTACAACTTACATTCTCAAACTTCAGCATTTCACCATAAGCTACCCCCAGGTTATACATTGCATCAGCATAATGCCAATTGTAATAGAGCGCCTTTTTATAGTATGCCACACCCTGCTCAATATCTCCCTCGAGTTTGACCTGAAGAAAGCTGTGTCAATGGCAATTCCTCAAAAACACAAATAAGCAACAACTCAGGAGCCTGTTTATAAGAGAACCCCATAGCAAAAAGAGGATAAATTAAATTTTCCAGAAGGTTAAGGTAACCCTAACAAAGGGAATAGAGCTAATTATACATTTATATCCACATTGTAACCCATAGCAAGAAGAGGATATATTAAATTTTCCAGAAGGTTAAGGCAATCCTAACAAAAGAATTAGACCTAATTATACATTTATACCCACATTGAATTATATACAACAAACAACTATCAATGTCCACAGGAGCAGCAGAATTACCTCTGTTGAACAATTGCACTATGTGGCTTTGATTACTGAGGAGCAGTATACTGAAGAAAAATTTTGTTGTACTATAATGTAACGATGTTTATTTTATAATTATAGCAAGCTATTCCTCAAGGTCTCAACTATATTACTCATCAGAGAAATAGAAATTGATTTTGTTTTTTTCTCTTCTTTCATGGTCTATGTAGGAAGGGGGGGAACAGTTATTCTGGCACAGGAGTCACCAATAAAAAAACTTCCTTGAATCCAACACATCCATCACAAAAGACTAAGTTTTGTTCTTAAAAAAGGTCAACTGAGATGTAATCATAGGAGGTCACGAGAAATCAGACAACATGCTAGTATCAACTACAAGGTTTGAGGGAGGAGCAAGAGACTGTCAAAACATGCTGAAGCAGCAATTACCTTTGTTCCCAAATCTGTCAAAGCTATTGCCATGTTATTCTTAGCAATCTCAAAATTTGGAGACACTGCTAAACACCTGAGACAGCCAAAACAGGGACCAACTTAAAAAAACATCTCACGACCACGATAAAGAACAAAACAATAAGTTACCACGTAGCCAATAATTCATAAGTACACTGATAATGTATAACTAGACCTCGCCTACATTAACATCCAACAATTATAATGAAAGCCTTGCCAGATGCAATTCACCACCACAGAAATCGGAAAAAATTGACCAGTGACATGGTGCCCAATAACAGAACGCTGCTAGGCAAGTTACCTCTCATAACATGCAATAGCAGACTCCAAGTCCCCTCTGTTTTTGAATATGACTCCCATGTTGCAATACGCTTCAGCATACATGGGCCTCTCTAGAGCTGCCTTCTCATAACAAGTGAGAGCCGTGTCATATTGCATCATTTCAGAATAGACAACTCCGAGGTTATAGTATGCAGGCTGCAAATAAAAGGTATACACAAATCTGAAACATGTAGAATAACGGTTCACACATTATCACAAAGTAAAGAAGAAAAGGTTTTCTTACCGCATAATGTGGATCTACTTTAAGGGCTTCATAGTATTTCTGTATCCCCTCTTGAGAATTCCCAGCGAGTTTTAAACTGGTTCCAATATCCGTTAGCACAATTGCTAAACATTCCGCAGCTGGTTTATATGATGGATCAGCTCTTAGAGCCTTCTGATAAGACTTTGAAAACCACAAAAGAAATCTTAACAACTAAGATGAGGAAACAGAAATAAAGTAAACTATTATCACAAACATTTTTCACTTTAGACACGCAACTATTTAACATTTGCTTTAGCACAGAAGTAACAAATGACACAGTGATGATTTCCCCAACGCGGTAAATGAATGAATAGTCATGGATTGTTCGTTATTATCAAAAATATTTTATACAAATATAAGAAATCCCTGGACTCCTAAACGGACGAAATGACCGTGAACCCCTAGTCAAGGTAGTAGGAACTAGTCTGCTCACTCTCCATTACAGCAACTAGTGGCAGTAATTGAAAACTCTAGCTAAAGGGTAAAGTTAAGAGAAAGGATGTGTCATGTCATAAGAATTGTTTGACACTGCACCCAAGAGACTCGTTTTCTATAAGCTCATCCATTATAATTATGAATTCACTTCATAAATACATTGAAAAGCATGTTGCAAGGACCACAAGAGTTTTATCATGTTTATTCAAAGAAACCTCAAAAAGTTCAAAAAAAATGCTTTCCATTTATATAGCAGCTACCAGACTTAATTCGTTTTGAACTAAATAGTCTATAAATAAGATGAACGCAAAAAAGGTAGGCATCTAGCAATCAAAAGGCAAGCATTTGTTTGGGTAAAGGGATTCTATAGAAGCTAATAGATTGTAATGAAAGATATATGCAGGATTCGAGTTGATGGTAAGAAAGTCAACTGAAAGTTACGATGATACACGCTAGCTACATCTAAACTCTAAATCTAGCAAAATCCGGCCTTTGGATAGATTATATCAAGGGAATCACTTCAAAACAGATTCATGGATTTGCTGCTCCGCTCTTTCAATTGATAGAGAAATGTTGCTCTCGCAACACAATAGATGATAATAAATCTTTAGACAGTTGAATTATTGTCCGTTGTCCTTTCCGAAACTTAAAAATTGTTTCCAAGGTGTAATCACCTTCTGTCAAACAATCCTTGTACACATGTTCAAAGTTGCTCTGGAAGATGGAGACTGCTGAAATTACCACTTGCCCACAAGTGCAAAGACGGTCTCACTAATGCAATGCCCCAAAGCATCAAGATGAAAAATAAAGAAAATGGGAGAAAAGGAAAAAAGGGTGGAAACAAACAAACAAATAAAGCTTGGGCATCAAACAAGCATACCTCAGCTGCATCGACAAGTCGACTATCATCCTTAAATAGGATACCACAGTGTGTGAGAGCACACGCATTCTGAGGATCAAGCCTTATTGCCTCAGAAAAACTCTCAAAAGCAAGTCTCCCTTGATTTTGCATCTGCAAGCAAATTCCTTTGCCAATCAGTGCTTCTACATTTTCTTTGTCCTTGTCCAAGACGCCATCATAAATCGCAAGGGCCTCTGCAAATTTATTTCTGGTACGAAGAATGTTGCCATAGGAGAGAGCATCCTTCACATTAAGTACCTCCTTTTGCACAGCACCATCACAGCTTGGGCCACCATTTTCCGCGGATGCTTTCAGAAAACCGTTCTCCACAGGAGGTTCCTTTTTTGAAATGCTATCAACTATTTTGTCCATTAAATCCCTCAAAACAATCCAGGCTTCTGAAAAATAATCAAATTATCGAAATGTAAGCTAGAAACATCAGTAACACCATTTCTTCATCGCTGAAGGCGAAATCTCAACTAAACAACTGATCCCGCATTTGACTGGTATAAGCTGCAAATGAAAATCATTGCTTTAAGCCATAATCTAGACCTAGAAAACTCTAAAAAAAAAAGTACTCACATGACAGAATTAAGCAAAACACGGAAAAGAACCCTAGTTCCAATTTCAAATACCAACCAAAAAGAATAATGCAGAATCAAGCAATAATCATCTAATAATCATCCAATTGAACAGAAATTAATGGGAAAAAAATAACAATGTTGGATAAAACAAAAAAGTGAGAAACTTACAAGAAATTAGGGGAATAAAACTTCAGCCACGTGAAGAGCAGGTTGAATATGTGGGAAATGAACAATGGTGGATGAAGATTGTAAAACCCAAAAAAAACAAGAAAACAAAATCAGAAATTGATTGAGGAAATGAAATAAATTTGGGGGGTTTAATAAAAGGGTTGGTGAACCCAGAAAAACCCTTGACTGAAAAAGACTATGAAAAATGGTAATTCGTGTTTGAATGTTTTATGTTTGAGACTTTGACAGTGAGAGAGAGTAGAAGGGAGAGATGGGATGCCAAGTTCATGCGACTACCCAGTATTTGTGTTCAAGGTAATTAATGCACCCAATGATACGGAACTACATATGCTCGGTCGGCCTCATTTACGTCATTTACTTTCTCCTCTCATATCAATTGATAATCTCTTCATCTATACCATTCTTAAATTTACTCGGGCTTTGTCCAGGTCGTATCATTTAGCATTTAGTTTTAATGACGCTAACCTTACAGAAAAGCTTCCTCTCGGGTCATATCTTAATCGTGGCTCTAGTGTTATTATTATGATTATTATGATGTTAACTTTTTACAAATTTCATGCCAATGCATTAGAAATAGAAAATTTTTAAATGGTACTCCTCTTTATTCAAATCATTTCTATAATATATTTATAGGGTTCTTTTTGGTAGAAATACCAACATTTAGGTCACTTTGCAACAAGGTGCCTAACATTATTTTTTTCCCCCAAAATTACCTGAAGTTTAGTTGTCATTTTTTATAAAGTACCAATTAACATTTTCCCTCAAAAATATTTGACTTTTTGGGGTTTGACTTGACGGAATAATGTGATTTTTTTTATTCTCTTTTTAACCCTTTCTTTAAGTCAATTGATCACATAATTTAACTTTTTTCCCTCCTCTCGAAATATGTCACCTTACATATCTACTTTCAAATATCAAAACGATAAAGTTAAATCTAATAAATGATATGTGTCAAATGCTGGCTAATTGTAATTATAGGATTTTAATTAAAAAATTAATTTTTTTTGGTCAAGTCAAGACAGAATCTTGTCTTTTTTTGATGGAATAACATTATATACCTTATGACAAAAAATCCTATATTATATACTTAAGTAATGATATCAATTAAAAGCAGAGTATATATATATATGTATAATTTTGTGTCGTAATAATTTCACGATTAGACCCTATATTATTGCTTAAATTGTCCTCCTCTATATATAACATCCAAGTTAAAATTAAATGATGGACTATCTATTATGGCTCAAGTTACCCCCTCTATGTATACGGAGTAGCATTTAAGTTGAAATTAAAACATACATAAATATATTATCTTTTATTATAAGCATATTAATTGCTTTTAAAAATCAAATAAGTTCTATAACAGATGGAAACTTTCTCACATAAGGATTATACTTTATCTATATTTGAGTTTGTATGAACTACTATTAAAAAATCCAATTTCAACTTTCCTCATTTTGAACTTCTAATATTCCTATATTTTCTATTTTCTACTATTTTCTACTATTTGTATGTTTTTATGTTTAGAATGTTTATTACACCTCAACTGTGGACATGTGGTCATCATTCATCAATGCTAAACATAGTCAATTTTCTCCTCTAATATTTCTTCGTGGGTGGAGCATCAGTGTAGCTAAACCAATTCATCATTTTGCAGCATTATGAAATTTATAGTTTGCCTCATATTATATTCATGATATAATCAATACAATATTAGACGAAACCATGCACCAGTTAAGTAATGATATACACTATATTTATAATTAAATTACCAAGTTGTGGCTTGCGTTGATTTACAAAATAATTGGTGAGAAAGTAGGCTTCTTATTATGTTGTAGTAGATAATACAATGGTTTCTAATTTTGTTTATTTATTTTTTGTAAAAAAGTTAGAAAGTTTATATAAGTTGGACTCTCTCATATCGCTCGAAATTCAAACTTTTATTGTGGGAGCTCGAAAACTAACGGTGGTTTTGGTTATGTGGTCATTTAATGTGGTTAAGTGTTCGTTTGTTGGTAGAGGGTTTAATAAGGTTGCTCATGAGCTTGCTCGTGTAATGCCATGGCAAGTAGGTAGACGGGTTTGGTCGAGGCAATTCCCCACGAATATTGTATCTATTGCTTCTTCTGATTTAATAGTTCAAGCTTAACCTCCTTTGAGGTTTCTTTCAAAAAAACAAATTAATGGTTACGACTGCCTTGAATTGATAGTTCAAACATAGAAGAGTACTCACCTAATCATCAAGGGACAAAAAGGAGTATTATGTTTATTAGATTCAAATAACATAAATATGCAAATTACGTAAACAACAAAAACTCAAAGTATGAGAATACTTGAAAAAGAAACAACTAAAATTAAAATAAAATCAAAGCAAACGTATATCATCATCAAAATTACGTATTTTAAGCTTAATACTCAATAGTGTCATGAACATTGACGAAAATAGTTAGCGAACATATATATATTGTTACCTTTTTTATATGTTCAATTTTTACTTTTACTTTTTAGTGTTTCAATTTTGTTGGGGACTTTTATATTGCTCGAATATTAACTTTTGATGTGGTCGCTCGAAAGTCTTTTATAATTATTGGACTCTCTAAAATTGCTCGAAAACTTCCTGTTTTAATTATATAGAATGATGATACGGAAAGTGATACGATTACCCTTAGTGTATAGTATTGTTTATGCAGTACCAATAATAATGTGACATGTGGTAGATATTTATTTTATTTTTGAGGTAAAATGGAGAGGGGGAATTTTATTTTACTATTTCACATACATTTTTTACAATTATACCCTTGTCACATTTCCTATCTTTATCACCCAATTGATTTTTTTTCTCTTTTCTCATCTACCTTCACCACCAAAACCACCTCCGTTAAACTGCTTTTGTCAGTCTAGTCGCCGACGACGTTGCTCCGGCCGACCTCCGGCTAGTATAGTTAGCCTCTCCCATCCCCGCACTAATTAATATTAAAACAAAATTAAAACAAAATAAACAAGCAACACTACAAACATCGACGTACGACTATCGTCAACACTGATGCATCTGTAGCATGCGCCATGCGGTGGTGAAAAATCAAAGCTGCTAAATATTTGATTCAACTTTTAATATGCGGCGTAGTAGTGTCCTGTTGTAGAAGTGTAGATTTATACTTTGACATTAAGTGACAATTGGTGGATTTAAGTTCATGACACCATCAATTGACTAATCAAATTGTTTTATTCCTAATGCTTAATCGAACCCTAATTAACAATATTTGTTAAGCATAAATCTAATAATTTAAAAAAAAAACCTATTAATTGCTAAAGAAAATTACTCGTACTTGACTAATTGGAAAATTATAATTCAACATTCAAGTTTATTAGATTCGATTTTAGGCTAGATGTATTTATAAGTTAATTTGATCATTTGGTTTAGGAAAAAGAGGGATTATGTTTAGAAGAAGGGTATGCTATGGAAACGTTATGAAAAAGTGTATGTGAAAGAGTAAAATCCGTATGTGAAAAAGTATTTTCGATTTTAGTAGGTTAGTAGGAGAATCTCTATTAAAAAGGAAAGTCCAAAGTTTGTATGTAAAATTTTAAACAAATGTTTTGAGTTTTTTTTACTTCTTCTTTTTAATATTATAATAACTTAATTAATTAATACTAATAAAAAAATACATTTCACAATTACTTTCAACATACTCCATGTGCTTTCTATCTCTTCCACTTTCTTTCATAGTTTTATCCCGCCCTTATGCTACTAAACAAAACAGGACAATGTTATCGACGCCACCATTTCAATACTACAACCACACTGTGACGTTATAACTACCATCATCCAACTCAAGTCCAATACTCCAAACAGTTGTGTTACCGCTCTCCACTTATGACGTTCCACATCACCAAACCCACGACATATACGGACTTCCGCTGAACCAAGGTCGGAGCAATTGATGGCAATGCTCAGTCACCGGCAATGTTGGATGTTAATAGAGTGTTTGACTGAAAATAGGAGAAATGGTGCGTTAACGAGTTTGGTTTGGGTGGGTTAATTATATGTAGTTACACATGAAGATAGAACATGTGTTTCGTGAAGCGAATCGTGCTACGGACTGGCTGGCTAATGAAGGAGTTCTAGCGGATACCAATATCATATATTTCGATATTCCTCTCGATGGAATCCGTACTATTCTTCGTGAAGATGTATTGCGAGTAGCTATTCCCCGTCTAATTTCTATCTAGTTTTAATATTGTATCGGGGCTAGTCCCCTCTCTCGTACCCAATTGTAATTATGCGTTCAACATAATGCCATTTACTATCCAAAAATTAAAAATAAAAAGTTGTCAATTAACAAATTTATTGAATAAGAAATCAATTTTGAACTGAACTGGAAAAAGAAATTAAAGAGGTTAAAATTGGGAGCCTCGAATGTGTTTGTTTGCAATTTTTAAATTGAAATGAAATGATTTGCAAATATTTGACTAGATTCTCACGATGGAATTTGCCAAAAGAGAAAATACTTCATTCTATAATTAACCTCACTTTTGCCATGTGTCAATATATAATTTGTGGTGTATAAATTATTCTATACACCGAGTGTAACCGTAGCCTTTTCGATCATACGAGTACTACTTTGAGTTTATACTTCCATCGTTCTTATTAATTGTAGACGGGGTATATTTTATCTGTTCCACCTATATTAATGTTTCTCTTACTTTTATTCATATCTTTAGTTATATATTACTAAAAATTATAAAAATTTAAACTGTATAATTAAATTGTTAGGATAAATTAAATAAGATGTCACATGACTATCTTTTATGTTAGACTCCTGCATTCACTTCAAAGGTAACCTTGACTTTTTGGCATTATTTATGGGTGTATAGAAAATATAGTCATATAAGATCTTGATTGAGTCACAGTCATGAATACTATAAGAATATCAAATTTTTATAATTTTTAATAAGGGTTATTTAATGAGAATAATCCATCATATACCCTTCCTTCTCATTTTAATTCATCTTATAATTAACCCATATTAATATAAATTATGCACTCATTTCTCTCATAATAGACTACACTTATTGTTTACCTGTTGTGACAGGTAAATGTTATATTTGTGTAGGTTACCTTCCATATTTAGTTAAAGCCTTCATCTTCTTTCACCCTCCTTCATTGTTTATCTGTTTCTTTCTTCTACTTGCATCAAATTCAATAATTTCATTCTTTTCCCTTTCAGTTAACAAAATTAACAATAATAATTATAATTATAATTAAATAGTATTTATTATTTAATAATACTATTTAATAATACAAACTTAATAAAACACCACTTCCTACACAGCCACACTCCACCCACCCAACATCACTCTACCACCACCATCTTGTGGGAAATAACAGTTTACATCCCCTTAAAATTTAGGATTATAACAAAATTATATAATATGAATAGCGAGTCATAAATATGAAAACAATATAAATATAGAGAAAATGAATTAAACCTTTGGTCCTAGCAAAATAGGCCTAAGAACAGATATCAAAGTAGATATCCTCCTAATTGTCTCACCCAAGATTGATCGAGATATGCCCTTCTCCTTTGCTAGAAAGATGATTAAAAGTTACTGTTAACTTTTAGGTTTTTGTGTTTGGTGTGTGATGGAGGCACAAGTGAGAGAATAGAATTAGGTTAGAATTTTTTTCCTCCTCTCTTCCTTGATCTCACGGCAATAGTAGGGTTTTAATGAGGAGATTAGTCTCCTCAAAAACACTACCCATGGACCGAAAAACCCGAGTGTATATGGACTCTTTTCCGGTTATATTAGCTTCCATTTAATATAATGTTATACATATTATAATTGTCTAATATGTCGTCATACATTAATAAGGTCCATTACAACATTTTGCAGTGGATATATTAACATAACAATTATTATGACAATCGTATAATATATACTTTAATTATAAATATCGGTATATCTATAATCCCGCTAATTAAATATAACGGTTTATGTTTAATTACGAATTAACATTTTAATTCGTTTAAGCTCACATTATATACTACAACTAAATATAACATTTTATATTTAATTATGAATTACAGTTAATTCGTCTTAGCTAACATTATTTAATCGTTATTAAATAATTATATCATCATCACATTGACTAACCTTTTAGTCAAAAACACCGACTAACCTTTTATTCATTTAATAAGGCATCAATATGATTATTTTCTCAAATAATCACATCTCTGAATCACATCCTTTAGGTGTGACTTTTAGGGACCAGTTGATCACCGCCATCTGTATGACAATAACGTCAAACTTATCTAGCAAGCCAACCGTTATTGATAAACGTTAATCAACTGATTACAATACAAAGTATACCCTGTGAACCTACAGAGATTTATTTATGTTATTGCACTAACTGTGGAGGACACTGGCTCCAACAATCTCCAACTTGTCCGTACAAGTGTATGTGCGATAACCGATTCTCATATCCATAATAAATTTCTCCCACTCAATGTAAACCAATTTGCAAAGTCCGTATTCACAAAGGTCGTAGTTTACAAGTGATCAGTATCAAGAGTGGTTTCCCCAACTAGAGAGTAACTTAACTAATAAACGAATCTTTATTCGAGCATGGCCATGCATTTCAGTTACAGCTCCTCTGTAACAACCCGAAAAGTACCCGATTTTTCTAGTAAAAATATTTACTAACACTTTTCAGTAGAACTTAAGTTTTTAAAATAGGAATTTTTGTTCCGAGTCTTATTTTGAAATTCCGCGTTCGTATTTGGAATTTCTGAGAGATTTCATGAAAAGACAGTTTTTAGTCATCTTTGACTTTTCTTGACTTTTAAGTCGTCTTTGACTTTTCCTTGACTTTTTAAAGTCGTCATTGACTTTTTCTTGACTTTTAAGTCGTCCTAAACTTTTCTTGACTTTTAAGTCATCTTCGACTTTTCTCGACTTTTCAGTCAACTTTGACTTCCGTTGACTTTTCCCGACTCGTCTCATAAGTATGAAGACCGAAATTTTATTTACAAAAATAATATTTTTGATTTATTTTTATTTAGATTTATTAAGATTTATCATAATCTAATATAATTATTTTGAATTTATTCGGAATTTAAAGAATAACGTTTACGGTTTTTAACCAAACGTCATTTAACTATTCCCGACGCATCGTAATGCGCGCAACAAAATCGAAACTCGACTTTGGCATGAGTCACGCGTCCATGTCATCGTTTTCCACTCACATGAGATAGTTTAATTCTTTTGATTAAACTAATAATAATATCTAGATATTTATTTACTTTATCGATCAGTTAACGAAAATTACGCAAAT
>JAIUZE010015192.1:0-51516 GCA_022085475.1 Heliosperma pusillum | reverse complement strand
GAGGGGGGGGGGGGGGGGGGGGGGGGGGGGGGGGGGAGTCTCAAGTTGGGGGCCAATATATTTTTACACAAAACTCACACTCCGTCATTCCGATGTCTTTCCTTTGGCTAAATTAAAACCTTACCATATCATTCGTCAACCCAACTAAGCCTGCGAAGTTTAAATACTTGTCGAACACAAAAAAAAAATATCATGCATTATTAGTAACAATAATGAGTACATATAATGACAATTTGTGAAATACTCGTCGGACAATAATAGAGCACAAAAGGGGTTAATGCACATCGAACCTAGTTAAAATGGAAATTAACAATCCAAATTTTGTAAAGCTAAGAGAAAGTTACATCATAAAAACCAAAAATTAGATGGCTTGTAAACTAAAATCATGAAAACTAATTTGTAATAATCTCCCATAAGACCATATAAATCTTCATCGTATAAAAAGTAAGTTGGATTCTTATATATAATTCTACTAATGTACTCCTAATTGCTTTCAAGTGAAACTCTTGATAATGTTTTACGGGTGGTAATTGACTACTTGAACTAAAATTGCATAAATTTTTTAACTTAATTAATAACTTTTTTAATATTTTTTCATCATCTTAATTAAATAGCATTCCTTTTATCTTAATACTCGTAATAAAAATTGAAGTAGTTTAGAAAATTTGGACTCTCTGTAATCACTCAAAAAGTTCCTAAGTATATAAATAGAAGATTATATAGTACTTCCCTATAAATACTTAGACCTTTGCGAATTGGAATATAACACAACTCATTCAATTAGCTTCCATAAAAAAGATAGAGAGGGAAAAGCGTTTTTTCAAGTGTCTCTTATATCTCCAACTCGTCTCAAAGGTTGAGAGTATAGATCGTACCCGGTGTGGATACACTAGAGACTACGTACTTCGGAGTTATTCGATAATCTGTCTCATTTCCAGGTATGTGAATTAATCCATTTGATTTACATCAATTTGAACGTAATAGGTCTTTAAAGGATGGTATATTTATTATTTCCGTTACATATACCGATCCTTCAATTGATATCAAAGCCAATTTTGCCTTCAAATTGTTTATGAAGTTGAGAATTTTGTTCAACAATGTGTTCCTTGTTTTGTCGTGCGCTATTGCGTTATTGTTGTGGTACAGTTCTGATAATTGTTATCACTCATATTGATCATTATGCGTATGTCGCTTTGATTGTGCGTATTGTATCTTTTTTTTACAACTATAAAGGATAATGTTTACATATAACTAAGACGGCTCATTTGGCTACACTTATTTATTACATACTAAAAAAACAACTCTAAAACAAAATATTATTAGTCTAGATACGATGAAATAACAACGTCCGGATCTTGAAATATGTTGGTGGATTACGGTAGAATGGCCACGATATTCATCTTCCTCTTCGTCATCAAGTATAACTCTCAAAGAAAGATTAGCTAACTGAGCTGACGAGTGACAAGAAAAGGATGTACTTACGCCACGAAGTCGTAGATAGAAATATGAGGAAGGGAAGCCAAAAGACATGCCTTCAAAGAAGAAAAATCTCCTACATCCCGGTGATTGAGCCCGCCCATTATGGACCAACAAGTCAAAGGGACACAACTCGAAGTGAACAGATTCCAAAAACATCCCTTGTCCATTTCTCTGGCCGAAATCACCATAAGATAGAAAATCCAAGGTGAAACCAACGTAGACGGAACAAACGATAATTTTTCATCCACACAAAGGATGTTTATTATACTAATTATAACACTTAACAAACATCTAGTACCATTATTTAAGCAAAACAACCTGCACAAACATAATAACTTGGAACAAAACCGCATGTGATTAAGGTGAACATCCGTCACATCTAACCCAACCAACGCCACTAAAAATCCAACTAAAACCAACACAAATCACAATTCATAACCAGCAGTACACTCGAATGCTACCCAGACTGTTGGACCTTTTTATAGTTTTGATAATGACATGTGCTTACTTGATAATGTGCTTTAATTGATATATCATATGCGTGTAATTGTGTGTTTTAGTCTTATCATAGCTAACAACAATTACAAGAAAGAAGATCAAAGTTATAGGAACTTCAGGCATAGTTTTGAGGCATTCTGTGAGACAAAGTTATAAGAACTTCAGGTATAACTTTGGAAGTTCCTATGCAAAGTTATAGCTACTTTGGTTATAACTTTAAAGAATCAATTCAAGCAAGATCTACCTCAAATAACACAAGACTCAAGATGAAGGGTCTTTGTGATCAAGATGAAGAGATGATCCGTATAATGAAGATCTTTGTGAAGATTAGATAGTATAGTTCGTCATTCGGTAACTATTCCATTTGAGTGATTTTATGTTTGTAAAGTTATGACTCACTTATAACTTTACATACTAAAGTTCAAAGTTATAACTTTGACCTATAACTTTGGATGATAAAAGTTGATGCATGATTTTGGAAATAAATATTTTAAAATGTTTTCAAAAAGAGAAAGAGTATTTTTTATATTTATCAAAAGTTTTAATAGAGGATGTATTTATGAGATTCTATTGGTTAGTAATACAAATTATGAGTTGTCATGCTACCTAGGGTTTCTAATATATTCTATCTGAATTTGTTGTTAACCTAATAAGCCCACCTAGAGTTTGTGCCACCTAGGGTTTCGTGTAAACTAAGGATTGTGCCTCCTAGGGTTGCGTGCTCATAGGGTTTCGTGTAGATAGGAATTTCGGCCATCATAGGCTTGTTTCCTTGTTTACCTTAACCTAGGATTCAAATATATCTTTGCAACAATATTTTGAGATATTAAAGATAAATATCTTTCTTAAATATAAAGATAGGGTTTTTGATTTTATATCCCATATGCTTCTATTATAAATACTCCTTCTATCTCAATCATAAATTACGACTTACATACACATTGAGAGAATTTTCTAAAATCGTTTTTGAAGCAAACCTTGAGCAAAATATTTATTATTTTTAGTGTTTGTTTTTCAATATAGTCGTGCATCAATCTTTGTCAATAGCTCACGTAAAATTAGTTATTGGATAATAGTACATCAAATAATCTTAGATATTCTTTAACGAGAATCCTTGTGAGTTATATTGTACTTTCTTATTAACGTAAGATAGTATATAGTATTTAGCGATACTTACCTTGAGTTATAATCATAGTTGATTATACGAGTGAGTTGATAATTTTTGTAATCCGGAGAAAGGTACTAAAGATTATTAATCGAGAATAGTGGACGTAGGTTTCGACTTGTGAAACTGAACCACTTCAAAAATCCGTGTGCCTCTCTTTACTCTCTTTACTTTTCGTTATTTCGTTACTAGTACTTACTTTGATTAATTAATTAGTTGATTTAATCTTTGACGCGCTAAAATACGGTGTCGTTAATTCCGCAAATTAACTAGGCCAAATAGAAATTTATAAAACCTTACCTAGACTCAAACCAACCTAAATAAAAAGGGTAGTAAGGGTAAGAAAAGGGTCGAACCCAAGGGAAAGCGGTAATGCTAAAATAATCTAATCTAGACTCTTGCAAAATATCAATTAACAAAACTAATGACTCTAATCACAAATTAAGACACTAATTACTAATTAAGACACTAATTACTAATTAAGACACTAATTAAAACAAAGGCCTAACTTAATTACAAACTATGATATTCACAATGAAAACATGTAGGAAAACATAAATGGGGGAAAGTTTTGCATGAGAATTAATTATCAAGTCTAAAATTACCAACAACAACTAAATACTCAAAGATTCAAATATGGAGAAATAACTTAGTGCAATTATCCCAAGTTCCCCGCAATTAACAAAGTAAAGACCCCTCCTTTCCTCTCTTCTCTAATTATCTATTACAAGTTTCTAAGAACTAGCCACTATGAATTAAACCATCCATAAATGACCCAATACAACTCAACCAATACTTATTAAAATATAAGCATAAATAAAGATGCAAGCTTTAAGCACAAAACCAAAGAAACATGCTAGAATCATGTAATAAAACATTAAACCATGTTCTAATTACACAATAACCCAAATTTCACTCAAAAGATTCCAACTTTTAAACCAAAGTTACAATCTTTCAAGGTTGCTTCAACAAATACCAAGACAAATTAACCAAATTCATCAAGACAAAGCAAATAATTAAACAAACAATTGCTAGGATGGTTAGTCTTAACAACAATTCATTCAACAATGGAATTCAAACATAAGAAAATGGAATTAAATAGAGAAGGAAGGTTAAAAAGGTCTTACAATGCTAAAAGGGAAGAACTTGTTCAAATTACACTAAGCAAAGAAAGGATTAGCTACCCATAGTCTTCATATTACAACCCATTTCTAAATAAAACCAATTACAAGAGCCAAAGTTGAAGAACAAAGTAGAGAATTTCTAAGGAAAAATATGATGTTGAATGTTGTATGCTTGGCTCCCTTCTCTCTCTTCAGATTTCTGCTTAAATACCCTTGGTCCGCAAACCTAGGGGCCTTGAAAGATGGGCTTTCAAAAGACAAGACGGAGAAATGAAGAAATGACGTGCTGAGAAAGGACGCAGGCTGCGTCCTACGACGCAGGCAGCGTCGTGATGACGCAGGCTGCGTCGTGATGACGCAGGCTGCGTCGTGATGACGCAGGCTGCGTCGTGTACTGCCCGATTTCCCTTTGCTTTTCCTTCTTGACTTTCGTTGACCAATGGACTTTTGGCCCCGCCTTGACTTCCATTGACCCATTGGGTTTGGTCTTCATGCCTTGGTGATTCATTGCTAGCCCACTCCAATTTCCGGGTTTTTGGGTCTCGGGTTTCGGGTTTGACTTTCATTGACTTTCGGGTTTGACTCTCAAAATTGACTCAAATTACTAAATACCAACATTATTACAAAAACTAAAGTTAACATAAAACAAAGCTAATGACCCGTAAAAAGTAAAACGAAAGACTCTAATAAATACTACTAGACACGACACAATTTGGTGTTGTCAAATACCCCCACACTTGGACTTTTACTCGTCCCGAGTAAAACTCGAGATTAGCAAGGCAAACACAAGTCCAAACATAGCATGCGGAGGTAATGACCTCTCTTCCCTCACCGCTACCTTCTTATATCTCCCTCAAAACACAACCACCTATTAAAAAAAAAAAAAACTCAAGGTTGTTTTAACACTCTTCCCTTACCTCTTCCTACTTATAACTCCCTCTAAACAAGACTCGACACACCACCAACTCCGACTCATTTCAACTCAAATCCTCCCTTCTTATAGCTCCCAAGAATGTAGTATGACAATCTTTGCCTTATCCCAAGGCATAGCGAGATGGTCTTCATCACCAAACTCCATGCAAATCCACTACTTATACCATCCCCTTATTACTCCACTAGTGTAAAGTATGGTTACTTGGTTGGCCCCAAACTACACAATTTGCACAACCAAGCAACCACCAAGAGAAATCCACCAATTTGGAATCAAATTTTGTGACTCAAAATAAAAATAAAGGAAGTCCTAAGCTAGCCTCCTTCCAATTCCCTCCTTATCACTCCCTTCTTATGCCTCCAAAATCCTCATCATAGAAAATATTATGCTCAAATTTTTTTCATTTTTCATTTTTCCATTTTTTTTTCTTGAAAATCCCTAATTTTGCCTAAGGTGCCCTTTCGGGTTTTCACCTTAGCTTTTCCTTTCCTCTCATTGGTGGCTCGCAACTCGATTTTTCATTTTGCCCGGAATGCCCTTTCGGAATTTTCATTCCGTCCTCGGCCACCTTCCCAATTTTGCCTAGGTGCCCACCCTTGTGGGTTTTCACCTAGCCGGGATTTTCAATTTTTTTCTTCTTTTCTTTTTCTCTCTTTTTTTTTTTTTTCTTTTTCTTCAAAACAAAGACAAATAAAATACAATGCATCAAAAACAAAATAACTATATACAATCTTCTCCCCCACACTTAGAACATACAATGTCCTCATTGTAGGAGAAAAGAAAAAGGTTACCTCATCAATTGTCGAAACGAGAAGAACCCGAGGCACCTCCTCGGTTTCTCCTCCTCTCCCTTTCTTCTCTAACCCTTCTTCTTCGTTCTAGGCCTTCATCAAGGGCCTCTTGGGTGTAAGGAAAGGGGTAGCCCGGGTTTTGTTGGATGGACATCCCAAAGAGTGAGCTAGCCAAGCCATTGACGTCCTCTTGTGCCACCGCATCTTCATAGGAGTCTTGGAGATAGGTGTGGTGGCGCTCATTTTGAGCTTGAAAATGACTCGTAGCTTGCTCCCTCCACGCATTTTGGGTTGTCCACATTTCATTTTGTTCCCGCCACCTTTTATCTTGTTGCTCTCTCCAAAGGCGGACTTCCTCTTGCCCTTCTACCATCCTTCTCCATTCCTCGCTTTGAGCCCTCTCGGCCTCCCCTCTCAATCTCTCTCTCTCTTCCACGACATTGTGCTAATCATCCAATGACTCATGCCTACCTCCTTGTTGTTGTTGCCAAGTGTTTGCATCGTCCACCCTCCCACTAATGTGCTTCAAGACGTCGTTGGTGCTAGCAAAATAGGTAGCCATTTGTTGTTGCCATGGCTCCACGGGGATGCTAGAACGACCCTCCACATCGAACATAGGGGTATCGGTATCTTGGTGGCTTTGGAAGGATGATTGGAAATGGAATGGTGGTTGTTGTTGTTGTTGTTGTTGTTGTTGTTGTTGTTGATAATTTGTGGTTTGGGAAGGTCCTTGCTCAATTGCGAGGATCTCGATCTCCTCGCTCACTCGCTCACTTCCCTCACCTCCCTCTCTCCTTACCCTCCTTCTTTGCCTCAAAGGCACTTCCTCTACCTCCGCTTCCTCACTACTCTCCCCCAAACTCTCCTCCCTAGGACATAAAAAATCCAACGTTGTGGGTCCCCTAGGCAAGGGGTTGTTTGGAGGTCGAGGCATCTTCATGTAACTAAGCCCGTCACTCCCCAACCAAAACCCTTTCAAGGGTTGCTCTTTGCTAGTCTTGAACATATGAACCTCCTCGAGCCCAAGTCGGTTGTATCTCGTCAATCCCCTACAAATGTTCACCTCTTGTTCATCACCAATGCCCCCCTCATAGTGCCCCAGCAAGAATGAAATCACCCCCCCAATATGGATGCTTGCTTTGGTAGATTTTTGCCTATGTTTAATGCAAGCCCTCAAAAACAAATCGGCCCAATCCGGGATCCCTACCCCCTCCGGAAGCATAGTCCACAAACATAGCCGGATGCTCTCCGGCACTTTGGTGGGTTCTCCCTCGGAGTTGAAGATTGTGGTAAGGAATCTTGTGATTAGGCGGAGTACGGGGTGGGTGATGGCTGAAAGTTTGGCATCCTTAGATGGGCCGTGGTAATTTGTAATGTTAACCCACATTGTGTGCATTTTTCCCTTGGGGCACCTAATGTCTTCAGGTTGTCTGGTGATCTTTAGGATTTGACGGATTTCGGAAGTGGGGGCATTATGCCAAGTTTGGTTTAAACGGAATCGGTAGGCTTTTTCCTCACCTTCGGGCACGTCCAACTCCGACAAGGTTGCTAGAAACTCGTACGCGAAACTCCTATAGGTGTGATCCCATAAGTCCGGCTTAAGATAAGCCTCTAGCCCTACTTTAGCTAGCATGTCACTTGTGAAGTCGAACATGCCTAAGGCATGGAGGGTGTTTGGGCAAAAGAATTTTGTGGCTACGAGAGGTTGTTGTCGGGGTGAGGTTAGCTTATCCCAAATTCTCTTATATTGAACATTCAACCTTTCATAGCCCATGAACACCGCTTCCACCTCAGTGTCGGGCTCACTCACCGCGGCCCTCTTATTCTTCCCTTTGCCAAACAATTTGGAAATCTTGGGTGCCATTTCTGCAAAATTCAACAAGCAACACAATACAACAAGCAACAAACAATCACTCAAAAGATTTTTTCACTCAAGCAATTCAACAAACACTTGGTGTGCAACAACTTCAACACCTCAAAAACTTAGTGTTTGTTGAATTTCTTTACCTCACTCAGAAAATTTTGTCCAATCCTAACTACACAATCAATCAAGGGCAAGGGGAAACTCAACCTAAGACCAATTCTAGCCTAAAATCGAGCAAAAATTTGAAGAACAATGGAAAAGTTGAGTATGAAGTTATACCTTTTCTATTCCACAAGATTCAAGCTCCTTGATGATTAGAATAGGTAGGGAATCCGACAAACAAGTTTAAAAACCCAACAAAGATCCTAAAAAACGAATTTGAGGAAAAAAAAAATTCTAGGTTTTCAAAAACGGATTTTCTGAGATTGTGAGTGATTGAGATGGATTTTGGGGTGATTGAAGGTAGAATAATGATTAGGAAGAAGAATTTGATTGAGTTTGATGAAAGTTTTGGAAGATTAGAGGGAGAAAGATGAAGTTTTGAGGGATTGGGGTTGGTTTGGGGTGTTTTTCGTGAAAAACAAGTGTATGAAGATGTGTTTTGATTTTGTGAAGAACTCGGGCAAAAGGGAAAACAAATGCTGAAAACCCGTGATGACGCAGGCTGCGTCCTACGACGCAGGCTGCGTCCTGCACTGTCGGCTCTTCTTGCTTTTGCACTTAGCCAAATTTTTGGCTAAGTGTTCCAAACACCTCCATACTTACATTTTCACTCCAATGGTCCATGATAACCTCTAATATCCAAATTCGATCGATTCCCGAACTTTTTATCCATGGCACGCATCCCGAGGCGGCCGAAAACTCGCAAAACTTCACAAAACCGTTAGTAACTTCAAAAAATTTTGTTTGATGCAATGTCTAACTAATTGAAAACAACTCAAATACTAAGAATTTACAATGAAACTTCAAAGAAATATTCACAAGGATAGAGTATGTACACGATTTGCCGTTTATTTAGAGTCGATGGCTCGACTTAGCTATTTCAAGCTTTTCAACTTTCATAAACGGGGTTTTCAAGCAAGACCTCTTCTTCCCCCTCCCGGGCACATCCTTGGAAGTAGTGTTTGAGACGGTGGCCATTCACCTTGAGGAGCTTTCCATCCCCGGGCCCCTCCACTTCAATAGCTCCATGGGTAAACACTTTCTTGACGGTGTAAGGTCCAAACCATCTTGACCTCAACTTGCCCGGAAAGAGCTTAAACCGGTTTTGGAACACAAGAACTTTATCACCCTCCTTGAAAACTCGACGGTTTATCATCCCATCATGCCATCTCCTTGTTTTCTCCTTGTAGATGGAGGAGTTCTCATACGCATCTTGGCGAATTTCCTCAAGTTCTTGTAATTGAAGCTTTCGGTGCATACCGCTCTCATCTTGGTTTTGGTTGAAAGATTTGATAGCCCAATAGGCTTTGTGCTCAACCTCCACGGGGAGGTGGCAAGCCTTGCCATAGATGAGACGGAATGGGGACATGCCAATGGGGGTTTTAAAAGCGGTCCTATATGCCCACAACGCATCAACTAGCCTCTTGCTCCAATCCTTTCTATCCGGATTAACCGTCTTTTCAAGGATTCCTTTTATTTCACGGTTGGAGAGTTCGGCTTGCCCGTTTGTTTGTGGGTGGTAGGCCGTGGAAATTTTATGATTCACCCCATACCTCTTGAGTAGGCCTCCAATCACCTTGTTGCAAAAATGGGTACCCCTATCACTAATGATAGCCCTTGGAAAACCAAACCGGGAGAATATGTTCTCTTGGATGAAAATGGCTACTACCTTGGCATCATCGGTGCGGGTAGGAATTGCTTCAACCCATTTTGACACATAATCTACCGCCAAGAGGATGTATAAATAACCACCGGAATTAGGAAAGGGGCCCATAAAGTCAATTCCCCACACATCAAAGATCTCACAATATAGAAGAGGTTGTTGTGGCATCTCATTTCTTTTTGTCAAATTCCCCACCCTTTGACATCGGTCACAAGTTTTTACAAATTTGTGGGCATCTTTGAAAAGGCTTGGCCAAAAGAAACCGCATTCAAGCACTTTTCTAGCGGTTCTTTGTGGCCCAAAATGTCCTCCACAAGCATAGTCATGACAATGATGTAAGATGGAAGGAATCTCACTCTCGGGCACACATCTTCTCACAAGTTGATCTTGGCAAAACTTCCACAAGTAAGGATCATCCCATGTATAGTACTTTGCATCGGATTTTACTTTGCTCTTTTGATGAGAAGAGAAATGGCTTGGAAGCCGCTTTGTCACCAAATAGTTGACCATGGTAGCATACCATGGCTCCTCCACTTGTATAGCATAAAGTGACTCATGAGGGAGACCTCCTTCAACCTCCTCAAGAGGGCATGATGGTCTTCCTTCATGGTTTAGCCGGCTCAAATGATCCGCCACCACATTCTTCACTCCTTTCTTGTCTTTTATTTCCACATCAAACTCACTTAGGAGAAGGATCCATCTCAACAACCTTGCTTTGCATCCTTCTTTGCCACAAGGTATCTAATGGCGGCATGATCGGTGTAGATGATCACCTTTGTGCCCAAGAGATAAGATCGGAATTTTTCTAGAGCATAAATCACACCAAGGAACTCCTTCTCCGTCGTAGAATAGTTCTTTTGAGCATCATTCAAGAGGGTAGAAGCATATTGGATCACATGGGGTCCCTTGTCACTCTTTTGACCCAAAACCACTCCCAATGCATAGTCACTTGCATCGGTCATGATTTCAAATGGAAGATCCCATCGTGGTGCTTGAATAATTGGTGCGGTGACCAATCTCTCCTTCAAGTCATCGAATGCTTTCCTACATGAGGCATCAAAGACAAACTCCGCTTCTTTGTGCAAAAGCTTACATAAGGGGTTAGCAATCTTGGAAAAATCCTTAATAAATCTCCGGTAGAAACCGGCATGTCCGAGAAAAGACCTAATGTCTCGGGTGTTAGAGGGATAAGGTAAGGTTTTGATAATGTCAACCTTAGCCTTATCCACCTCAACCCCCCTTTCTGACACTACATGTCCTAGAACGATGCCACTAGTCACCATGAAATGACATTTTTCGGAGTTTAAAATGAGATGGGACTCTTGGCATCGCTCTAAGACAAGAGCAAGGTGTTTTAGACATGCATCATAGGAGTCCCCATGGACGGTGAAATCGTCCATGAATACTTCTATGATCCTTTCTACATAGTCGGAGAAAATACTCAACATGCACCGTTGAAAAGTTCCCGGTGCATTACACAAACCAAAGGGCATACGACGATAAGCAAATGTACCGAATGGGCATGTGAATGTGGTCTTGACTTGGTCCTCGGGTGCGATTGGGATTTGAAAATACCCCGAGTACCCGTCAAGGAAACAATAGAAAGCTTTTCCCGCTAGTCTTTCTAACATTTGATCAATAAATGGTAGCGGGAAATGGTCTTTCAATGTAACCACATTCAAGCGGCGGTAGTCAATACACACCCTCCAACCGGTTTGTGGTCGGGTGGAGACCAAGTCTCCTTGTGCATTCTTGACTACCGTCACTCCTCCCTTTTTGGGTTCGACTTGAGTTGGGCTAACCCAACGAGAGTCGGAAATAGGGAAAATGATACCCATTTGCAATAGCTTAATTACCTCTTCTTTTACTACCTCCGCCATGGGTGGATTTAGCCTTCTTTGGGGTTGTCGGACCGGTTTGGCATCCACTTCAAGCCGTATCTTGTGCATGCAAGTCACCGGGCTTATCCCCTTTAGGTCCGCTATGCTCCAACCAAATGTATCCTTATGCTTTTGAAGTAATGCTACCAATTTGTCTTCTTGGTCCTCGGTGAGTGTGCTTGAAATGATAAGTGGTAGGGTGTTCTTGTCCCCTAGAAAGATGTACTTCAAATGGCTTGGCAGGGTCTTCAACTCGAGCGTCGGGGGTTGGATAATGGAAGGGAGGGGCTTATGGAGTGGAATACTCAAGGCAAACAACTCGGACAAGTTTGCTAGTGCAGGACGCTGGTTGCGTCCAGTGACGCAGGCTGCGTCGTGTGACGCAGGCAGCGTCGTATGACGCAGGCTGCGCCCTGCACTGCCGTGCCCTTTTTTCAGCATTTCTATGATGTTGAGTTCCTCATATGTTTCTAAGGGCTCTTCCCTTTCCAAGTCTTCAAGACGTTCCTGCACATCAACGGCCAACAACAAATGCAAACCTTCCTCTTCCATGTGGTTAGTTAAAGCTACCTCGAGTGGGTCTCTATCACAAAATTTATACATTTGATTCACTAATGGCTCAAAGATATCCAAGAAGAAACAAGATTGATGGTCACTCGGGTGCCGCATGGAGTCATATATATTGTAAGTTAATCTTTTCCCTTCAAACTCCATAGTCAAGCACCCGTTTGAAACATCGATCTTGGTATTTGAAGTTTTCATAAACGGCCTACCAAGAAGGAGAGGGGTGGCACTAGAGCTAGATTCCATATCTAAGACGTAGAAATCCGCCGGGAAGACAAGATTATCGACTTCCACTAGCACATCCTCTACCATGCCCTTGGGATAAACACTAGACCTATCGGCTAATTGAATGACCACCCCGGTCTTAGACAAAGGTCCTAAGCCTAGGGTCTCATAGATAGATAGGGGCATGACGTTTATAGAAGCCCCAAGGTCTAGCATGACACGTTTAAAACTTTTTCCTCCAATAGTGCAAGGGATAGTGAACATGCCCGGGTCTCCACATTTCTTTGGTAAATTTTGCTTGAAAATTGCCGACACATGTTCACTCACCCTAACCTTATGGGTTCCCTTCTTAGGATTTCTCCTAGGTGTACAAAGTTCTTTCAAGAACTTTGCATACCTAGGGACACTATTCAACAAGTTAAGAAGAGGAATGTTTACCTCACATTTCCGGAAAGTCTCATATAAGTCATTCTCCTTGGCATACTTCCTTGTGCTTATCAAAGCACTAGGAAATGGGACTTCCGGTATGTACTCCTCCACTTCACCATCTTCAATAATGTCTTTGCCTTTCCTTGAAGTGTCTCCCTTAGGGTCCTTGCTTGTGGATGCCCCTTTTTCATTCTTCGATAGCTCTTCATGACCAACCACCAATTCTCCTTGGTCTTCAATCTCCAAGGTTTCCATCTCAAGATTCTTCCTCTTTTCCTTGCCTCTTCCAAGGGGGTTTACTTCCAACTCTTTGCCTCCCCTCAAGGTCATGGCCCTAGCATTTTCCCTAGGTGGGGGAATGGTTTGAGATGGGAATCTTGTGGAGCTTGAGGCATGGGATTTTGACATATTTGAGGCCATTTGGGATAGTTGGGTTTCTAAGTTGCTCACCCTAAGGTTGTTAGCCTCCCTATCCTTCCTTGCTTCCTCTCTATCCCTCCTTGCCTCCTCCCTATCTTTCTCTTGATTGGCAAGGAGTGTTTGCAAGATGTCACTCAAGTTCCCTTGAGAAGAAGAATTCCCTTGAATGGGACCTTGGTTTGGTTGTCTTTGGGATTGAGAATTACTTGGAAAATTTGAGTTGTTGGGTCTTGGGTTGTTGAAATTTCTTTGGGGATTTTGGTTGAAATTAGAGTTACGGTTTTGGGTGGGATTTTGGGCTCTCAAGTGATTGAATTGACCATTTTCAAAGCTCTTTGACTTGTCACCTCCCCACCCCAAAAGATCACGGTTTCCCACTTGGTTATACATTCCTCCACCACTTGGGTTCCTAGAATTGTAATTTCCATACCCCATAGCATTGACGCTCTCCATAGTGGCTCCTTGCTCAATCATGATGTAACATGTATTTGTAGCATGGTCACCTCCACAATATGAACATTCAAGTGGTTCGGGGTGTTGAGAAAATGAGCTACTTTTGTTGACAACCAAGTTGGACACCATGCTTTTAAGCTCACCCATCTCTTGCATGATTTTGTGATTTTGAGAGGCATAAGGAATCTTCCATGGAAGATACATTTCTAGAGCTTCCTCCCCTTTCATTCTTCCTTCCGTAGCTTCTTGTGTTCATCGCCAACTTCTCAATAATATTGTTGGCCTCGGCCACATTAAGTGTATCAATTCCACCTCCGGTGGCGGCAATGATCATCCGTTGGTCGTTTTGGCACAACCCTTCATTGAGGGCCGTCAATAAATCGTCCCCCGACATCCCATGATAGGGGCGTCTTGCCACAAGGCTTTTGAAGCGCTCCCAATAGTCATAAAGGGTTTCCCCCATGTCTTGCTCAATGGTAGTGATGAGCTTCTTTGAGTGATTGTGCCTTGAATCCGGGTAATATTTCTCAAGAAACTTCTTCTTCAAACCCACCCAAGTGGTGACGGAGTGGGCCGGAAGACAAAAGAGCCATTCCTTAGCGGCATCTTGTAGAGAAAACGGAAATGCCCTTAGCTTGAATTGGTCTTCGGTCACTCCTTGGGGAATAGCCCCTTGGCAAATCATGTGGAATTCGGCCAAGTGCCTATTGGGGTCATTCCCCACCATTCCATGGAATCTAGGCAAGTTATGGACAAAGAACCCCTTGAGCTTGAAGTTTACATCCCCCATGGGAGGATATGCGATACATAGTGGTTGCTCCTCATAGTTCCTTGCCCGGATCTCACCAATCGTTCTATTATCCTCCATATTGGGTGGGTAGAGGATGTTCAATGGGATGGTACCCTCGGTGGTGACTCAAATGTTTGCTCCGGTTGTTCTTGAAATATATTGTTCTCCAACTCCTCTTCACTAGGCTCCCTCCAAAAGGGTCTCCTATAGAGGGGATTCGAAAACAACCAATTGGATATGCTACTTGAGGATGGATCAATGTCTTGGTCACCAAGTCCCTCTTGTGACCTAGGCATAAACTTTTAAAAACAACTCAACAACACAATTAGTAACTTCAACACCAAGTAACCTACAAACAATACAAAAAGAAATATTTGAAAAACAATCTAAACAAAGTATGACACTAACAAGAGTTTCAATTGGATATTTAGCTATATTGCCTTCCCCGGCAACGGCGCCAAATTTGACGGGCTAAAATACGGTGTCGTTAATTCCGCAAATTAACTAGGCCAAATAGAAATTTATAAAACCTTACCTAGACTCAAACCAACCTAAATAAAAGGGTAGTAAGGGTAAGAAAAGGTCGAACCCAAGGGAAAGCGGTAATGCTAAAATAATCTAATCTAGACTCTTGCAAAATATCAATTAACAAAACTAATGACTCTAATCACAAATTAAGACACTAATTACTAATTAAGACACTAATTAAAACAAAGGCTTAATTTAATTACAAACTATGATATTCACAATGGAAAACATGTAGATAACATATAGGGAGAAAGTTTTTCATGAGAATTGATTATCAAGTCTAAAATTACCAACAACAACTAAATACTCAAAGATTCAAATATGGAGAAGTAACTTAGTGCAATTATCCCAAGTTCCCCACAATTAACAAAGTAAAGACCCCTCCTTTCCTCTCTTCTCTAATTATCTATTACAAGTTTCTAAGAACTAGCCACCATGAATTAAACCATCCATAAATGACCCAATACAACTCAACCAATACTTATTAAAACATAAGCATAAATAAAGATGCAAGCTTTAAGCACAAAACCAAAGAAACATGCTAGAATCATGTAATAAAACATTAAACCATGTTCTAATTACACAATAACCCAAATTCCACTCAAAAGATTCCAACTTTTAAACCAAAGTTACAATCTTTCAAGGTTGCTTCAACAAATACCAAGACAAATTAACCAAATTCATCAAGACAAAGCAAATAATTAAACAAACAATTGCTAGGATGGTTAGTCTTAACAACAATTCATTCAACAATGGAATTCAAACATAAGAAAATGGAATTAAATAGAGAAGGAAGGTTAAAAAGGTCTTACAATGCTAAAAGGGAAGAACTTGTTCAAATTACACTAAGCAAAGAAAGGATTAGCTACCCATAGTCTTCATATTACAACCCATTTCTAAATAAAACCAATTACAAGAGCCAAAGTTGAAGAACAAAGTAGAGAATTTCTAAGGAAAAATATGATGTTGAATGTTGTATGCTTGGCTCCCTTCTCTCTCTTCAGATTTCTGCTTAAATACCCTTGGTCCGCAAACCTAGGGGCCTTGAAAGGTGGGCTTTCAAAAGACAAGACGGAGAAATGAAGAAATGTCGTGCTGAGAAAGGACGCAGGCTGCGTCCTGACGCAGCGTCGTGATGACGCAGGCGTCGTGATGACGCAGGCTGCGTCGTGTACTGCCCGATTTCCCTTTGCTTTTCCTTCTTGACTTTCGTTGACCCATGGACTTTTGGCCCCGCCTTGACTTCCATTGACCCATTGGGTTTGGTCTTCATGCCTTGGTGATTCATTGCTAGCCCACTCCAATTTCCGGGTTTTTGGGTCTCGGGTTTCGGGTTTGACTTTCATTGACTTTCGGGTTTGACTCTCAAAATTGACTCAAATTACTAAATACCAACATTATTACAAAAACTAAAGTTAACATAAAATAAAGCTAATGACCCGTAAAAAGTAAAACGAAAAGATTTACATAAAACTACTAGACCGACATAATTTGGTTGTTGTCAATCTAGTAGATCAAAAGACTGAACATATCTATAAATCGAAAAAGGGAGCCTATAGTTGTTTAATATCAATTCACCCCCCCCCCCCCCCCCCACCACCCCCCCCCCCCCCCCCTCTCTTTCGTATTCGATCAATAGACTCTACAATTGGTATCAGAGCCTCGTGCTCTTGATTTCCTTACAGCAAGGAGTCTGATCCGTTTTTTTATTTTTCTGTTTATTTATTTTCCGCTGCATTTAATTTTATTTTAATGGATTCCAAACACTTAAAGTGTCCTGTATTCAATGGGAAGAACTATAGTTTATGGAAAAATATGATGACCCATTACATAAAGGGTAACGACTGGGAGTGCTGGCTAATCATTAAGAATGACCCTAATAAGATCATGCTTGGATCTGTTACTGACACTTCCACCGAAAAGAAAGAAGATGACTATGTTGAGGCATATTATAAGAAAGCTGAGAAAAATTCAAAAGCTATCAGCCTGTTGCAAAACGGCATGATTTCTACTGAGTTTGACCGTTTCTCATCTAGCTCTACAGCCAAGGAAATATGGGATGGTCTAGAGTTAGCCTATGAGGGGACAACGGTTGTCAAAAAGCAACGTATTGCATTGTTAATGCGAAAATACGAATTGTTCTCTATGGAGCAAAATGAATCGCTTGATAGCATGTCCACTCGTTTCTCTAGTATCATTAATGAATTGAAAAATCTTGGAAAAACTTTTGACTCCAAGGAAATTGCTAGAAAGATCCTTAGAAGTCTATCGAGACGATGGAGACCTAAGGTGACACTAATTGAGGAATGTAAAGATCTATCTAACCTATCTTATCAAGAGCTACTAGGAACCCTAATGGCTCACGAGATTACTCTTGATGAGGAAGAGGCAAACGATAGTAATAATAAGAAAGTGGCTCTACAAGCCGAGTTTAGTGAAAAACAAGATTCGGATCTTGAAGATGAAACAGTGTTATTTGCTAGACGTTTTAAGAAAAAATTCTTTAATAAACCACAAGGAAAAACGTTTAACAATAACACTAACAAATATTATAAGAAGCCAATCGAGTCAAAAGGGTCTCTCTCAAGTCGTGGTTGCTTCAAATGTGGGGACAATGATCATATGATTAAGGATTACTCTACATGGAAGAAAATCAAAGACAAAAATCAACGAGACAAAACCAAGAAGGAATTCAAGCAAGTCATGATGGCTTATTATTGGGGAGATCTCGACACAGAAGACGACGAGTCAGAGGAAGAAGAAGTCGCCAACCTGTGTCTGAGCAACATCAGTCTTGACCTAATTTCTGACAGTGACAACGAGAGCGAATCCGAGATGTGCCTTGTCGGCAACTCAGATTCAGAACCAGATTCAAAAGACGATGAAGAGTTTAGTCATCTTGAACTTAAAAAGCAAGTTAAGAAATTGTCTAAGAAGTCTTTAATTAAGCATTTTGAAGAAACCTTAGATCATTGTCATGAACAGAGTCTTGAATTAAAAGATCTTAAGGAACAAATTCTTGACATTGCTGAGGAAAACCAACTTCTAAAGGCCAAAGCTAAAAAGCTCAAATCTAAAGTTATGGCAACTTCAGCTATAACTTCAGACATAACAAATGTTGAGAAAGAAGTTCTTGAGTCTAAAGTTATAGCTAATGAAGCTATAATCTCAGAGTTAAAACTCAACATTAAGCATCTTCAAGCCAAAGTTATAGCTAATGAAGCAACAACTTTAGAATTGAAGAAAGTCAATGAGCTTTTAACATCTGAAGCTAAGGCAAAAGAAGTTGCTATCATTGATCACAAGAAAGAAAACGCTTTTCTCTCTCAGCAATTGAAAGATATAGAGGCTAAATTCTCCCAAGCCAAAGATCAACATAACGAGGAGAAATTAATCTTGAACAAACATTTTAATGATTTTCGTGAAAACTTTAAAAAGAACAATCCCTCCAAAGACTCGAATGTAGACCATTCGTCTTGTGAAAAAGAAATACAGTCTTTGAAGGAATTGCTCCTACGTGAACGGAAAGTTCATGATAAATGGGAAGGAAGTCAGAAAGTCTTAAAATTCCTTACCGAACAGTCTAACAATAACATGAAGATGGGTCTAGGACATGAATGTTATAGTCGTAGAGACCATGATAAGTGAAAATCCACTCCTTATGACCGTGATTTTAGAAGAAAGAAGTATGTAAACCTTTCAGAATATCTGATTTGCAATTATTATGGTCACAATGGTCATGTTACAGAAAATTGCGTTAAATATGTCAACGATAACAAAAATCAAACTGATTTTGTTAAAGAACATGACGTGTCTAGTATTGATGAGTCTGAACCTGAACCTCAGCGTGAAGAATTAAGAAATAATGAGTTCAGATGGTTTTATGACATAGCTTTCGATTACACATATATACCTTCAAAATCTAAAGCGTATGTGAATCAGAAGCAGTCGTTTAAACCTAGTGTGCGTCACAACAATAGAAAATTCTATAATAAACCTAGACAACCCTATGTTAAGACCAAAATGATTGTAAAACAAGTATGGGTTAGGAAGGATCAAATATACAGAGTCACTAACCAGAGAGAACCCAACTTAGCGTGGGTACCTAAAAGCTATATTTAATTCCTTTGCAGATAATAGTGAAAGAAAACAACCAATGGTATCTCGATAGTGGTTGTTCGAGATACATGACCGGAAACAAGAATTTTTTTCTTTCACTAGGGCCCTTCAACGGTGGCAAGATCACTTTTGGAGACAACAAGAAGGGCAAGATTATCAGTGTAGGTAAGATTGGTATATCTTCTTCACATGCTATTAATAATGTTTATCTGGTAGATGGTCTTAAACATAACTTGCTAAGTATCTCTCAATTATGTGACAAAGGCAATAAAGTAGTTTTTCATTCAAATGTTTGTCGTATCATAATTGATGGTACTAGTAATGTTATTCTAGAAGGTCTACGTAAAAGGAACGTGTATATGATTGATTTAACCAAAGTTACTACAAGTTCCTTTACGTGCATGAAAATTACTGTGGATGATTCATGCTTGTGGCACAAGAGGTTTGCACACATCAGTCCAACAATTTTAAAGAAACTCAAATTGTGGGATTTAGTTGAGGGTTTACCCTCAATCAAATTCGAACAAGAAAAGATGTGTAACTCATGTGCCCGATGTAAACAAGTTAGATCTTCATTCAAACCAAAACGAGTAATAAGTACAGAGCGTCCACTTGTGTTTGTACACATGGATTTGTGTGGACCTATGAAAGTCAGAAGCCGCGGTGGATCAAGGTACGTATTCGTCCTAGTCGACGACTACTCAAGGTATGTATGTCCTATCTTTCTATTTACTAAAGATGAAACTTTCGATGAGTTTGTAGTATTAATGAAGCTTGCCCAAAACAAGTACAATAAAAAGTTAGTTTCCATTCGTACGGGTCATGGCACCGAATTTGATAATCAAGCTTTTATAGAATATTGTAGGGAGAAGGGTGTAGGACATAACTTTTCTGCACCACGAACCCCACAACAAAACAGTGTCATGGAACGTATGAATAGAACATTATAGAACATGACCCGCACTATGCTTTTGTGCAGTGGCCTTCCTAAGAACATTTGGGCCGAAGCCATTAGTACTGCATGCTATGTGCACAATAGAGCTATGATTAGACCAATTCTAAAAAAGACTCCCTATGAACTTTTAAGAGGGAGAAAACCCAATATAGCTCATCTTCGTTACTTCGGTAGTAAATGCTTTGTCCATAATAATGGAAAAAGTAATTTAAGCAAATTTGATCCACGAAGTGACGAAGCTGTGTTTCTTGGTTATTCTAATAATAGCAAAGCTTATAAAATTTTTAACAAAAGAACTTTGTGCGTAGAAGAAAGTGTTCATGTTGTATTTGATGAAGATAATGTGCCTGAACAAAGTGAACAAAATGAAGAAGAAGACATGGATGATCCCAATTTTTGCCTTACTAGGGACGATTTACCAGAAATCATCGAAGAAGTTATTGAAGGAATCAATGATTGACTTGATAAATCCGCAAATGATCTTGAAAAGAGAACCAAGACAATTATTGATGATACGAATGTCTCTTCTCAAAACAAGGAAAAGGAAACCGAAGTTATAACTGATGATGCTATAACCTTGGACCCAGATCAAGATATTGTAACTAAAGTTGTACCAACTTTAGCTATAACCCCGGAGTCCAACTCAGGGGGAACCAATCTTGACTCTGAATCATTTGAGGAAAGTGAGAGTTCATCAGATGATGATGAGCCTAGGAACTCGAAGAAATGGAAATATAAGAGTTCTCATCCTATGGATAGTATCCTAGGAAGTTTGAATAAGGGAGTTCAAACAAGACGAACGTTAAATAACTTTTGTTCATTCTATTCCTTTCTGTCTACCATAGAGCCTACCAACATCAAAGAAGCACTTGCAAAATCTGACTGGATTGTGGCAATGCAAGAGGAGCTTCAATAGTTCGAACGTAATAAAGTTTGGCATCTAGTGCCACGTCCTAACAATCGAACTGTGATTGGTACTCGATGGGTATTCAGAAATAAATTGGATGACTCAGGAGTTATAGTTCATAATAAGGCTCGATTGGTCGTTCAAGGATATAATCAACAAGAAGGGATTGATTATGACGAGACCTTTGCACCAGCAGCAAGACTTGAAGCTATTCGCTTGCTTATCGCCTTCGCAACTCATAAAGGAATGAAACTGTACCATATGGACGTTAAGACTGCTTTTCTTAACGGATATTTGGAAGAAGAGGTTTTTGTTGAACAACCTCCCGGATTTTTGAATAGCAAATTTCAAAATCATGTTTTTAAACTCGATAAAGCTTTATATGGTTTGAAACAAGCACCTAGGGCATGGTACGAAAAATTGTCAAAATTTCTATTACAAAATAATTTTAAAAGAGGATCTGTCGACAAAACCCTATTTCTAAAATCAGAAAAATCCGAGGGTTATGACTTACTTGTTGCTCAAATTTATGTAGACGATATTATTTTTGGTTCTACTAACAATAAATTGTGCAAGTACTTTTCAGATGTAATGCCTTTAGAATTTGAAATGAGCATGATGGGAGAATTGAAATTCTTCCTAGGATTGCAAATTCAACAAACTAAGGAAGGAATAAAGATTCACCAACAGAAATATGTCAAGGAGCTAATCAGAAAATTTGGTATGGAGAACGCTCATCCAATGGACACACCTATGGTAACTCATAAAAAGTTAACCTTAGACGAAAGTGGTAAGTGTGTCGATGAAACTACATATCGAGGTATGATTGGTTCTTTATTATATTTAACTACAAGTAGACCTGACATTATGTTTAGCGTATGTGTCTGTGCTAGATTTCATTCTTGTCCTAAAGAGTCACATATGATTGCAGTTAAACGTATCTTGAGATATTTAATTGGTACATCTAATTTATATTTGTGGTATCCACTTGAATGTAATTTCAATCTAGTAGGATATTCAGATGTAGTTTATGCAGGATGTTCTTTAGATAGAAAAAGTACCTCTGGATTCGCCACGCTTGTTGAACCATGTATAATTCCTTGGGGCTCTGATGTCAGTCGTTATACACCAAAAATAAAACCTAAGTCAACTAACTAAGAAGATAGCGGAAGTAGGGTCGATCTCCACAGGGAGGAAACTAACTAACTGTAATTTAAATCTATCAGTAACAATCTGGGGGTTTTGAAAATTGGTTTTAACTAAACTAAATAAAGTTAAAGGAAAGAGAAAATAAGGATAGAAATTAATACGAATAAATCAGATAAAGAGAAAATATGCTAGGATTCGGTCTACTGCAGTATTGGCATCTACGGGTCAACTAAGTCAGTCAATCTATCAATGAGAAGGGCAATGGTTTTCTCCTCTCGGTCTCAAACCACCCTAGGGATTTTCCTAATTAACTCTCGTCCTCTTAGGAGTCACCTATCAATTCTAAGCAAGCCATCCCTTCCAATCTCTCGATCCAGGTCGGGGTTAACTATCTAGCCTAGTCTCCTGCGTATACTCATTCGACTAAACCTCAATTAAATTGCAAAGATCGATTCTCATATTCAAGACTAACCAAACTAATCTATCCTAACATGCCTCTACTACAGTTTCCCTCATCCCAACATATAAGAGAATTAGCTACTCATGCTATTACCAATGCTAACAAAGACGATTGAACATAGGATGAAAGACATAATAAAATCGTAATCAACAAGCATAGATAATAACGCAGCAGTAATTAAGAAGAGAAACAGTAATTAAGACTAAAGATTAAGAGTAAAAGAGAAAAGAAGAAATTTACAATCTTAGCAAATCCGGCGTAAAGAACAAATCCCACGTCGATAAACCCGAATGCAAACCAAAGGTAAAGTTCAGAAACTAATGGAGAATTAATGCTAATTACTGAATAATTAAAACTGAATAATAAGTGTTGAATAACTAATGACGTAAATAAGAGTCATATATAGTGTCTAACACGACTCTTAACCTAATTAACCTAATGGACTTAAAGCCCGTGATAGAATCTACTCGATCGAGGGGAATAGCCACTCGATCGAGGCTTTTATTCATGGAAATCAGTCGATCGAGCACTTGATCTACTCGATCGACCAACTGGTAAGCGGCTTCTACTCGATCGAGCAAAGGAGGTAGCTCGATCGAGCACTTCTGGCTTCAACTTACCTCGATCGAATGGTAAACTCCTCGATCGAGGTCTTCTGGCATAGTATGTGGTGTGAGTCATGACTTGGGCTTGATTATGAACGGTTTCACGCTTCCCCATGCAAGAGTTCCTGTCCCGATCTTTCCATTCTCCTAAATGCATGCAAAATGGACTGCTTTGGCTCGGTTTCTGCTACTACACAGCTTGTACCTACAAAATGGTATTGAAAGTACAAAGTAGCCAAATAGGGGCATATGGCGATATAATATCACCTAAATGACATAGAAATGCGTGCATAAATGGACTAGAAAGTCTATATAAAATACACGCATCAGGCTCAAAGAAGCAAAATTCGGTTGCGTTATCTACTGCTGAAGCCGAATATATCGTTGTAGGACTGGTATGTTCTCAACTACTTTGGTTAAAGCAACAACTATGTGATTATGGTGTTAATGTTGGTTGTATGCCTGTATTTTGTGATAATATGAGTTCTATTATTATTTCTAAGAATCCAGCTCAGCATTCTCGTACTAAGCATATAGACATCAGACATCATTTCTTACGTGACCATGTTGAGAAGGGCAACATTAAACTCGAATTTTGTAGCACTAAAAAACAATGGGCTGACATTTTAACAAAGGCGTTAGCGAGAAGACGTTTTGAGATTTTGCGGTTGGAAATTGGGTTAATCAGTAGCAATTAAATTCGTCATATTTATTTTATGAACCTGCGTGACTGGTTAGAATAAGACGAGATTGTATGACTGTGTCCGTGTATTTCATTGCTAGTATATTTGTGTTTAATATTATATATTTTACGTGAGTATCTTGCATATTAAGTATTTTATGGATATTGAATTATGGACCACATATTTGCCAAAAATCTATCTTATTCACTTTCCAAATTAAACCAAAACTCTACCCATGAAACTCATGTCAACCGAAATTCCCACACAAGTCACAACAATATCTTACCATATCTTTTTATTTACCTAATCCTATCCTTAACATATCTCACATATATTTATCCTAAATTCCTTTTACTATCCTACCAAAAAAAAAAAAAAAAAAAGGAAAAAGGACTCTAAAGCCGGCACCCTCACGTGCCAAGGTACAAAAGTACAAAACTCAAGACTCCCTTCATAATTACCTATCCCTATCACCATCAACACACATCACCATCTCCACTTTTCTCCTTCTACACGACGCAAAAAAAATAAATAAACAAACAACAACATCAAGCTCACAACAATGGCTTCCACACGGTCCAAAAATACCAACACCCCAAACTCCAAAATTCCAACACCTAGCATGCCCACTAATCCCTCTCCTAAACCACAACAAAAATCACCCAATTTGACCCAAACCAAGTCGGGTTCGGTTCTTGAAGGTACAAAAAGGCATAGATTAAATAAGGGGAAGAATAACGTTCAAGATGATGCTAATACTGTCAAGGACAACACGGAAATCGAGGCAACTACACGGTCTCTGTTTCGCGAGTTTTCACCTTAAGAAACGGCATCCGGGCTTGACAAGCTTCGATTAACAAAGGAGGAACGGAAATTAGTTAACCGGGTTGCTAAATATGGTATTTATGGAGGTCGTAGTCTTCCGAAGGCGTGGTGTGAAAAATATGAAGCTTTGGGATTCTTTAACGATTTCTTGAATTTTCAAGAGTGGGAGAAAGTGTCTCGGTTTTCAGGTCCTATTTATCCCATCGAGGTAATTCAGTTTTACGCTCCTGTTTCTTTGAAATCTGGCGTTTTGCATGCCGTGGTGAATGGCCGTGCAGTTTCCGTCTCCATTGACGATTTTTGTACTCTATTTTTGGTTCCTGATGATGGAATCACGATTGACCCGAGTATGTCATGGGACGAACTGTCGGACCCGGCTAAGTTGGAGGTTAAGAGGTATTTTGATGATAGAGCTACATTGTCTAGTTGTGTGTTGGCGGGGAATTTGTCCCCAAAATTAACGTTTTTGTTGAATTTCCTGTGGAACACGGTGGTCCCGCGTCGGGGTGGACAGGATAAAATTGCTTGCTATGAGATGGTGGTGGTAAAGAATTGGTTGGAAGGTAACCATGTCAACCTTGCTTTCCTTGTTTTTTCTCGAATTTCTCAAACTGGCTTTTCGGTAACCGAGGATAAAATATATTCGACCCTAGACTTACCCTATGGGATGTGGGTGTCTCGGGTTCTTGAGGCTAAGGGGGTCATTGAGCTGACTAGCTATGGTGTTAATTTGAAAGATGATATGTGTGATACGTATTTGAAATTCATGAAATTGGAGGCATTGGGTCTGGAATTGGCTTTTCAATCAAAGGGTGGCTCGGTTGTTGTGAAATCGATTGTGGCTGATTTTTCGGGTATTGAATCAAAATTGGAGTTGTTTATTGGAAAGGTAATAGAGCGCCTTGATGCGCAAGACAAGAAAATCGATGCGGTTGTTGACAAGGTGGTCAAAACCGTGGCTATGGGGAACTCTAGCTCAACCCGTGACCGTGGAGGGTCGGGTGTGAGTAATGAGTTGAGAGGTTGGATGACGGGAGTTGATAGTTGCCTTGCTAAGATTGATAGGAATGTTGTCGATATTCGACAAGAGATGTTTAGGCAACGGGATCGGATGCAATTCTTGGTTAGTCAAGGAGGTGCGTTGGTAAAGAGTGGTTCGGATATGCGCGGCGGAGGCCCTATCTATGAAGGTTTGGAACTTTGATTCATGCCTCGCCGCCCAAGCTAATCACGTGAAGGAGTGCTTTGATCGCCTTTCTACTCTTGAGTACCGTACCCGACCCGACTACATTGACCCCAACATCATTCGCCAACCCGATTTGCCTTGATTTTCTAGTCTTACCTTGTTTGTCTTTAAACTACTTATTCCATTCGGCCCATTTTGGCTTTATACACTATCCTATTCTGCCCATTGGCACTAACACTTTTTATTGTGGTTTGTAGTTTACATTGACATTTAATATTTGCTTTTGCTTGATATGAATCGTTTGGTATTGCGTATTTTGCATATCTATTTCTTGCCTTGGAGTATGTTATTCTAGTCATTTTATATCCTTGTTCTTGTCTTTTCAATGATGCCAAGAGGTGGAAGAAATGATATGATTTGAGTCTTTGCTTAAACTTGTTCCTTGTCAAGACTCGTTATCTCTTAAAGTCTTTCAAGTTATAACTTTGGCTAAGTTGTTATGTTCTTGCGATCAAAGTTGTTATAACTTTGGTAGTATTTTGTTGAGAGGGAACCATACTTAGTCATAATGTTAAGAGAAATCATAAGAGACTTGTCATCATCAAAAAGGGGGAATTTGTTGGACCTTTTTATAGTTTTGATAATGACATGTGCTTACTTGATAATGTGATTTACTTGATATATCATATGCGTGTAATTGTGTGTTTTAGTCTTATCATAGCTAACAACAATTACAAGAAAGAAGATCAAAGTTATAGGAACTTCAGGCATAACTTTGAGGCATTCTGTGAGACAAAGTTATAAGAACTTCAGGTATAACTTTGGAAGTTTCTATGCAAAGTTATAGATACTTTGGTTATAACTTTAAAGAATCAATTCAAGCAAGATCTACCTCAAATAACACAAGACTCAAGATGGAGGGTCTTTGTGATCAAGATGAAGAGATGATCCGTATACTGAAAATCTTTGTGATGATTAGATAGTATAGGTCGTCATTCGGTAAATATTCTATTTGAGTGATTTTATGTTTGTAAAGTTATGACTCACTTATAACTTTACATACTAAAGTTCAAAGTTATAGCTTTGACCTATAACTTTGGATGATAAAAGTTGATGCATGATTTTGGAAATAAATATTTTAAAATGTTTTCAAAAAGAGAAAGAGTATTTTT
Source organism: Heliosperma pusillum (assembly GCA_022085475.1). Taxonomy (NCBI): domain Eukaryota; kingdom Viridiplantae; phylum Streptophyta; class Magnoliopsida; order Caryophyllales; family Caryophyllaceae; genus Heliosperma; species Heliosperma pusillum. The sequence continues at coordinate 24,489 of JAIUZE010015192.1, read as the reverse complement.
TATATTTATCAAAAGTTTTAATAGAGGATATATTTATGAGATTCTATTGGTTAGTAATACAACTTATGAGTTGTCATGCTACCTAGGGTTTCTAATATATTCTATCTCAATTTGTTGTTAACCTAATAAGTCCACCTAGAGTTTGTGCCACTTAGGGTTTCGTGTAAACTAAGGATTGTGCCTCCTAGGGTTGCGTGCTCCTAGGGTTTCGTGTAGATAGGAATTTCGGCCATCATATGCTTGTTTCCTTGTTTACCTTAACCTAGGATTCTAATATATCTTTACAACAATATTTTGAGATATTAAAGATAAATATATTTCTAAAAGATAGAGCAAATAATATTTTGAGATATTAAAGATAAATATATTTCTAAAAGATAGAGCAAATAATATTTTGAGATATTAAAGATAAATATCTTTCTTAAATATAAAACTAGGGTTTTTGATTTTATATCTCATATGCTTCTATTATAAATACTCCTTCCATCTCAAACATACATAACGACTTACATACACATTGAGAGAATTTTCTAAAATCGTTTTTGAAGCAAACCTTGAGCAAAATATTTATTATTTTTAGTGTTTGTTTTTCAATATAGTCGTGCATCAATCTTTGTCAATCGCTCACGTGAAATACGCTATTGGATAATCGTACATCACATAATCTTACTTATTCTTTAACGATAATCCTTGTGAGTTATATTGTACTTTCTTATTAACGTAAGATAGTATAGAGTATTTAGCAATACTCACCTTGAGTTATAATCATAGTTGATTATACGAGTGGGTTGATAATTTTTGTAATCCGGAGAAAGGTACTAAAGATTATTAATCGAGAATAGTGGACGTAGGTTTCGACTTGTGAAACTGAACCACTTCAAAAATCCGTGTGCCTCTCTTTACTTTTCGTTATTTCGTTACTAGTACTTACTTTGATTAATTAATTAGTTGATTTTAATCTATAAGATCAAATAATTAATTACATATCATATAAATCGAAAAAATGGGGCTAGTTTTTAATACTCAATTCACCCCCCTCTTTCGTATTCGATCAATAGACTCTACACATACAATCCTACCAAGAGTACAAGAATGGTATATTAACCAGTCCGCCAACACCGAATCAAGGAACAACATGAAGACACCCGAACAGATTTCCCAAACAAAGCCATCCAGCTCACCCAAACACGCATGCAACAACGCCAAATGGGATACAACAAAAAAACAGACAAGGAGACACCGGATACGGGTCGATTGGTGGGGGAAGGGGACGAGGGGGAGGGGAACACCAATCAACCCATAGAGGCAAGGGCCCTTAAAGAACTAGCAACAAAAACTACACACAATAAAACCGGGGAAGGGGAAGGGTCAAGGGGAGGGCGAGCACCCCTGGTGGCATGCAGAAGTAGAGGGAAGGAAACCTGAACAAAAGTTGTTGCATGTAGAGATGGGTGGATGGAAACCCGATCAAAACACCGCTCCGATCAAGGTAGAACAGAAGCGAGGTAGATTCATAAAAATATCTTTAACTACTGGACAAGCAAAAGAGACGATGAACACGAAGCTTGGAAAATACCGAGAATTGAAGAAAACGACTTAAGAAAGCAGGATTATGCAAAGTCAATTGGACCGAATTTGAAATGTCATGGAAACTACATTTTCTAATACCAAAGCAAATGATCAACCTGGCTGTAGTATTAGTGAGTGCATAGTTGTGTTAAAAAATATTTCGTCAGTTTAGCCTAAAAGTGAGCTGTTTATGCTAGGGACACGACTATTTGTCAAACGTGAGTATAGAGAAATACTCCGTATTTATTGCTTTAGAAGAAGATGAGATCTGAGTTAATTGGTTGGAAGAATAGCTCAAAAGGGAGAAAAATCACATTTCACATCAGGTTTTATTGATGATATATTATACTACCTCCATGCAACTGTTTTCTTACCATTTCATTAAACTACTCCTCACATATATTGGAGAAATGTGAAGAAAACAATCGTGTGGAGGGAGTAATAATTTTCCAGTTATGTATATCTTTTAGAAAGATTAAGGTTGATACTTGGTTGCAGTAGGTTTGGTATTTTTAACTTTTCGTACGAGTTACAATTTTAGTTTATTTTATTGTTGTTTAGCATTTTAACTATTTAGCATGCATGGTTTATCTCTTTCTAATGTTAATTAAAATGTTCTATTTCATTTTATAGTTGTTACCTCAAGTATTTCATCTTGCTTTGAGTGGGTTATTGTTAATCCTCGTTTGTTTACTTTGTGTTTTTTTTTAGTTTGTTGAAGGTGTTATATTTGATGATGTGAATGACGTTGTTATAAATGTAAATGAAATGGATATTGAGGAGGATGGAGAAAAAAAGTTAGATCATGATTTAATGAGTGAGGATGAGACAATTAAAGATGATGAAGAAATGAATAAGGAAGAACTAGACAAGTTAAGGATGTATGTGCTCCTCACATAGGACTGATTGTGTCCACAAAATATTACGTCAAATATATTTTTAAGCAGAAAGCGAGTACTTCAATTTTGTTTGGATGTCAATTTGTAGTTGAAGTGCTAAACACACCGAGTGAAAGTTGTAGGACATTTAGAATGGAGCTGCATGTCTTTATAACGTTAGCCGAATTATTAGTGACTAAATATGGGCTTCATTCGACTAGAAAGATGCGTGCCGAAGAGGCGCTTGCAATATTTCTTTGGGTCTGTGCACATAAGCAATCTAATCGTACTCTTCAGTCTAGATTCAAACATTCAAGGGATACCATTAGTAGAAAATTTAATGAGGGTTTAACGTCTTTGGTAAGGTTGTCTAATGACATCATAAGACCACTTGATTACCACATTAAAGAAGTTCTGAGAAAGATTTGAGATGATTACAAGTTTTGGCCTCATTTCAGATGGTGTATAGAGGCTATGAATGGAATTCATATTCGTGCTGTAATTACTCCAAAAGAAGACGAGATCCCATATTTTTGTAGAAAAGGTTATGCAACGTAAAATGTCGTGGCAATTTGTAATTTTGACATGTTATTGTTATTCACTTTTGTCGAAGCCGGATGGAAGGGATCTGCACATGATTCACGAATACTTACTGAAACATTGACAAAACTAAAGAGGAAAAATATATTCCCATTTCCTCCTGAAGGTGAGTCATATAGTATTTTTCCTTTTCATTATACTTTACATTTTAATATATTTTTTAGTATTAAAGGTGTTTTTTTTATTTTAGGCAAGTTTTATCTCGTCGATGCAGGTTACTTAAATATGAAGGGGTATTTAGCACCTTTTAAAGGAAAAAAAGCGCGTTATTATCATGATGATTATAAGCGTTCAAGTCAACCCTCAACTGGCTATTTTGAAGTATTCAATTATGCACATGCCTAGCTATAAGTTTTCTACACAGTGTAAAATGGGGGTTGTAACTGTGGTTTTACATAACTTTATAAGAAAAAATGCGCTTGAGGATGAAGAGTTTGACAAGTGTCACCAAGACCCAAACTATAGGTTGAGTGTAGAAGATGATTAAGATGAGAATAATGATGAAGACAATCAGTCAAATGCGAATGATGAAGACATGTCTATTGTTCGTAATTCCTAAAAGTTGTATACGAAAGGGTAATACGTATTTTATTATGTCTTATTTAAATCTTGTGTGCTAATGGAAAAAAGTAAAAAGGGGCGTTCCGAGAATCGAACTCGGGACCTCTCGCACCCAAAGCGAGAATCATACCACTAGACCAAACGCCCATGTTAATAGATAACAGCAATATAAAATAATTAAAGAAAGAAAGAAACAAGTAACTGAAACCCGGGGTTGTTAATTAAACCCTAAAGATTAAAGAAGGTGAAATCCGAGAAGAAAGGATTGTTTGTTGTTGTTGTTGTTGTTGTTGTTGATGTGGTGTCTCCGCATACATACACAATTATAAGATTATTAAGAGAAAATGGTTTGGTTTCAATGTGAATCATGCGGCGAAGAACTTAAGAAACCAAAACTTCCTAATCACTTCCGCCAATGCTCCGCCTACACGGTTTCTTCTTTTTTGTTTCATACCTTTTAAATGTTGGATTTGTTGATTAATTAATCTTGGTTTTTAATTATTTTTGGTTGGAATAGTTGTCTTGCATAGACTGCGGGGTTACCTTCGACAGACAAACCGTACAATCTCACACTCAGTGCATTACTGAAGCTGTATGTTCCTTCTCTCTCTTTCTTTTTTTTAAAATGTTGTCCAATGTTTGTGACTTGAAATTAGTTACATTGTGGATTTAGTAGTGTACCTGATTACTATGTTGTGCCGTAATTCGGAATGAAAACATACAAGACCTATGTTTTAAATGGTAGCATCTGAGTCTGTCAGATAATATTGTTTTACGACTTGATATTGCTTTTGTGGGTCATTAATTGATGGTAGCATTCGAAAGTGCGTACTAGTGAGTCTCGTTAGGTGAACCTATGTTACTCCCACACTTGCAGACGAGTTTGAGTAACATAGGGTGAGCCTTATCTATAAGGCGCACCTAAAATGCACGGAGGCGTTTTGGCTAGTGCCTCATCTAAGGCGCACTCGATCAACACTTTTTTAAACTAAGATAAGATGTTGCTCGAAATGATTGAGGGCATATCTTGCATAGCGTCCTTATTTTAGGCAGATTCTATTTGAAATTACGTTTAGTTTTTTATCATAAAAGAAGGGACTCCATGATGAGAACTAGTTTCTGGTTGTCTTTTCGGTGGACTACTACATTATTGAATCATATTGTTATTATTGTTTCGTCAGGAGAAGTATGGTCCAAAGGGCCAAGGGACGGTTGCTAATGGCACACCTACAAAATCTAAACAGGAGAAGCCAAAACCAGATGTTGATATAAATGTGGGATTATCTAATCGGCCTCCATGGTTTTGTAGGTATATCGTCAGATTTTCACTTTGATACACACATTTACTTATTTGCTCTGGTTAAATCTTGACGAAAAGACCCTATTTTGATAAATAATGGCTGAGCTATGAATTCATGCGCGTGTGCGTATTAATCTTAGTTTTATATATATAGGCTTTGTCTCCAAATCTCAGTGATGTCAATATCTCATTGCTATTTGACTTTTGTTTGATCTGATTGGTATATTTGTAATTGTGCACTGTTTTTACAAGATAATGCTACTATGCTAGTGGTGTTGAGATTAACGTCCTTCCTTCATTAACTATTAATGTGTAGATGAATTTTGTTTTTTTGGTAGTTCCTAATCCAAATTAACAAAACCTCATTATATTTTATTTGCAGTGATAATTGTGTTAAACGTGCCCTTCTTCTAATGAATTTATGATTACGTGTATGCATCTGTCACTTTCATTATGGTTAATGAATGAACTCAGTTTGTTTGAGGATATTGGTTGAATTACATTTGCATCCTTTTCCTACAGTCTTTGCAACACCAAAGCCACTAGCCAGCAGGCTTTGCTTATACACGGCGATGGGAAAAAACACAGGGCGAAGGTTCGAGCCCACACAGCAAAACAACAGCCACCTGAAGAAGCGGTTCCTGAGAGTATTGTTTCTGCTAAAGACAATGCCAAAACTGAAACCCTTGATGACAAAAACATTGCAGAAAAGGAGAATATTACTTCTGATGGAGCGGAAAATGGAAATCTTTCTGCAAAGAAAAAGAGAAAAATTGATACTGCTGATGATGGGTCAACCAATAAGTGCTTAAATGGATTAGGTGAAGGGATTTCTACTAAAGCAGGTGTCCAGGGAAAGCCGAAGAAGCTGAAGAAGGCAAAGCCTGAACCGGCTGTAGACGTTGCTGGGAGCAAGGCCGAAAAAGAAGTTGAGAGAAATGAATCCGGTGCCAGAAAAGAGAACCCTAAAGAAAAAATAAAATGGAAGAAGCTAATTACGTCTGTGTTGAGAACAGTAAGTATCTAAATAACTCTCTTTTATTGGAAATCAGAAATTTGCTCACAATGTTATTGCTAGAATTCTAGAAAGAGTAAAAAATACTACTCACCCTTCCCCCAAAATGGTGGGGTCGGACAATCATTTCTTAAAACTCTCAACGCATTTTTCATTTTGGGTTACTTGGAAACAGACGCTCTCTGTGTCACTCTGTGTCGTTAACATAGGCGTAAGACATTTTGTGTTTCTAACATAGAGATAAGGCTGCGTACATCCGACCCCTCTTTTACCCTGTAATTTTTAGGAGTCCTTGAGGCACTGGGGTATGTTGTTATTGCTGCTGTTGTTGAGAGTTGTGTGTATTTTCATTAGAAATGAGAAGTCTCACTTTCACTTCATTTTGAAATATGATGGAATGAACTACGCTGATTGTGTCTCTTTCGTGTTATGTTCATCGGGAACAACCTCGACTTGCTTGCAACAAAGAGGTGTCAGGTGTGTATTGGTGTGGTGTGTACATTGACCTTCCCTTCCTTGGGCATAGGCGGGACTTATTGAGACATTGGCATACGGTCGTTGTTTCGCACATTTATGGCGAATTCGGGAATCTTTTGGGTGTCCTGGTGGAAATAGACTGATTTGGGTACCGTAGTGAGAATGAACAACAAATATGAGATCCTGAATTTCCTTTTGCTCGTTCTTTTCCGTCATATATCACAATATTAAACTTGTAAATATTTGAGTGAGATGAAGTGGCTCATTATACGTGTATGTATGTAAGTGAACTCATTTTAAATGGATCCCTGCTTTTAATGAAAATAGGCACCAGACGGAGCTCTGAAAATGAAGAAACTACGGAAATTGGTTTTTGATAGTCTTCAAGAGTCTGGTAATGCTGTCGATGATATGGACTTCAGTACTGTTCTCGAGCACAAGGTAATATTGTAGAATCATGCATCACATAATCTATCTTGCCATTGTCAATAAACTAACCATTGTGAACTGCAGGTCAATTCAAGCTCGAAATTTACAGTTGATGGCAAGTATGTCAGGCTGGCAGCTTAATCGTCGTCACAAACTGTCAACCAAAATTTGAATGCTGACCCATGTTGAAATTGATAGGGATAGGTTGGGATTGGCTCTAAATTTTCCAGCAATCAACAGGAAGAGGTCTCCAAGTCCTAACATTTTTTGTAGTCGGAATGAAACATTACAGTGTAAGAGCAGATTTTGAAGTTATTAGTATCGTGTATGGACAAATACATGTTTTGGCTTAAATTTTTTATCCTTGATCGAAACTTATACAAATCACATTTGATTTGTTTACAAATTAGCTTTGGTGTTTAAGTAATTAATGGGGGTATGTTCTGTACTCGTTAGAAGCTGGATGTTAAATAGCACAAGAAAAGAGTGCAGATATAGCTAGATCTACTAATTTAGCTGTGTTCCCTAACGACAATCCATTTGCCTCCATGATAGTTTCGAAACAACATTAGGTGGGGGTATAGAGGTTTCATAGTTAGTTAGTTACAGTAACGCACTATTGTGGCAGAACAGTCGGGTAGTAGATGAATACTCACGATGCATACTAATTACACATCTTCTACCAAAAATGAAGTCACCAAAAGAATAATCTCTTTCAAGAACGCAAGCTCACTGAACAAACGATAGTGAGGGATCCACTACACATGCTAGCCAGGTCGGGGCAGGGAGTTGTCTGGTAATTTGGGAATGTCGTAGTCTCGATCACAAAACCGTTTACCCTGAATTTAATTGTCATCTTTGCGACAGTCAGACTGTGGAATCATGTGATCACCTCTTTAGAGATTGCGTGTTTGCTAATAAAGTTTGGGCTGGAAGTGTTTTAGGGATCCATGCTCATATCGGAAAAGAATTAAGTATCCAAATATGGATTAAAAATTGGTTATCTCTGATTCAGAAACTTCCAGATTGGGAGTCGCTGGCTCTTTCCTTTCTTTGCACCTTATGGACTATTTGGGGGTGTCGCTGTAAAAAGATCTTTCAAGAGGAACCTATCACTCCTTATGGAGCTATGAAGGTTTATGAAAATTCTTATAGTCTGGTGTTAGAAGCTGAGAAAATCAGAAGTGGTAGGCTGAATCCTCAAGGAGCGTCACATGACCTTCCTGTTGATAATGAGTTGAATGATCTAAGAAAAAGTATATCCTTTCCATTTATCTCTGCTAAGAATTATTGTGACCAGGTTGAATTGTTTGTAGATGCTTCGTGGTATAAAAACCTCTCTGCTGGTCTTGGCTGAGCTATCAGGAGGAAATCTAGTGAAGTGATTTTACAGGGCAACCGTAGTTTTACTGCTCAAAGTGCGGATCAAGCTGAAGTTGTGGCTATTCGGGATGGTTTAAATGCTGCATTGAAATATAACTTTGTTCATATCTGTCTTTTCTCTGATTGCCTGCAGGTGTTATCCCAAGTTGTTAAACTGAATCGGCCTCATCATAGAACGAAGATCATCATTGAAGACATTTTTAATATGGTTCATAGTTTCCATTGTATTTCATTTTGTTACGTTCCTAGAAACTGTAATATGATAGCTCATAGATTATCTAAAGGAGCTATCCGCTTGTAACTGTCACTCGCTTTCCAGTTGTAAAAAAAAAAAAAAAAAAAAAAAAAAAACCGTTTACCCTTTCTTTGGATATAAAAGGAGTCGTAGTCTCGATCACAAGTCAAGACAACCGTTTACCTTTTCTTTGGATATAAAGGTGCACAGGACCGGGGATTTTAATAGAGTAACTTGGACGGAATATAACTTACCTTGTATGGGACAAATATAGTCTGTCCCAACTTCAAAACATTCTTTTTGGGTCAATATTTTCCGGGATAGTCAAGGCAATTTAATGGGCAGACCCCTTTCAAGTTTGATTTTTTCATTTGCAAGAGTCAATAACCAAACCATCCTTAATTAAACAAAACGTTCCTCATCTTTTTTGAACAAATGGCTAATGAAAAGTGCGGATTGATGATAATAATACATCTCGTTATTAGATTGAGGATAAAAAATACTCCGTGGTACACAAGTGTATTTGGTTCGCTCTTTATAAACAGAGAAATCTGATTCTGCACAACGAATGAATATGCACAATACGCACTAAATCAGTACGAAATGTACAATCTGTACAACAATATTTTCGTGCATCTGTTATTTTCCCTACATAAATGTATTTTATCTATGCTCTCTTCACCACCTCTTTTGCTTAAGCTTTTTCGGGGGTAAATGTGTGTAGTATGTACCGCAGCATCTTGATGACCGAAGTCCAAAACTAGAATAGCCGAATGAGCACGATGATTAGAATCACAACAGAGCAACCCAAAGCCTGCAACAAGCAGCAGTAGATAAGAATCCCACAAACACTACTTTCAGAGCCAATAAAAGAATGCAAAAATCCGGAGTAGAGAACACGAGAGTAAAAACTCACTGCAATTGCAGAAGCAGCAAGACCAGCCCGTTCTCTAGGATCTTTACGGTAATAACTCCCCATATATAGAAACGCAGCATAATACCACATAACAGGACATAGAAAACCTACAAGAAAACTGTAGAAATTGGAATTATGAGAAACATTGAACAAAATAATAATGACTCTATTTTGATGTTTAAGACACTGGCTTTTTTCTTTTGGACTTCTCTAGTGAGGAAAAAAATGTCAAAAGGACTTTAGTCATTGAAATGTAGTCAGGAAAGACAAAGTGAAGAACAGCAGCACTTACGAAAACCACCCTAAACCACAACCAAAGCAAGGAAGAGGCTTGTCGTAGATTCCTGGTTGGTAGTCCTCTAGATCTTTGATAATGGTGTATTTGTCTTTCCCATATCCTGTAATTTCCTTTCCCTGCCCTGCAAAGTCCACAAAATCACCTCTTAAAGAGCTAAACTGAAATTTGATGACCCCTTTTTCATGCCCATATGGTTTATATGGCATGAACAAAAGCAATGAATACAAATTTAGATGTATACAGCATTACAGCAATACAGCGTCACATAGATTGGAGATGAAGATAATTTTCGAGAGAGAATATTGATGTTGGTCCTTTAGTATACCCTAAAAATTACAACACAGCACTAAATTTGGACACTTAAGTTAGGCCATGCATTGTTCCCACGTAACTTGAACTGTCCCTTGAGTATACCAGTAAAAGACGTGCCTAAAGCTTGAGTACAAAACCTTGAATACTCACTTCAATGATACTCTCTCCGTCCCGGTCATTTATTTACCTTTTCCATTTTTGGTTGTCTCATTCATATGTTTACCTTTCTATATTATATAGGCATGCTCCTAATGGCTAATTTTATCATACAATTGCAATATTTTCCACTTGTCATCCTACCACTACCCACAAATCGACCCCTCCCCTTTCCTTGGTCTTTGTGCCAAAACCTAAGGTAAACATATGACTGGGACGGGGGAAGTATTTAAGAGATATTACAAGACATACAAAGAATTACAAACCATTATCTCAAATTTGGATAGCAACATGTACCGTCTAACTGTGATAAAATGTCAACTGGGTCTTAGAGTGTGACTGACTTAAGGGGTTACTTGTTTGAACTCTGATTATGCCCTACTACCTTTTATTTCTGACACATCATCAATCTATGAAATTGTCAAGGTTTTTAAGGATTAATGCTTATGTCAAATGAAAAGGTAGTGGAACATGAGATATGACACATAAATGGGATAAAGGATCCGGACAGCTTTGTTTTTATCCGACCAAAAGGCAGAAATTGTAATGTCACTGTGTGCTTTTTCTCAAGGGTTTTTCACTGATTAGTGTTCAAACATTGGTTTGAATATTCAAGTACCTCCAATACAAATCCACAAAAGCACCTACTAAAGACCGCAAAGGATACAAATACTGTTTTCTCTTCCCATATTAAACCAACGAAAACAAAATTTAGATGCATACAACATTTGATAAACCAGAGATGAAATTAATTATAATTTATAACGATGGAAAATTATTCTACGTGTTAGTATAGCTTAGTAATAGCAGTAACATAGTCAAACTTAAATTAAAAACTACCCCTGGTTCTTGAGTATAACATTTAAAGCTGTGGCGAGCACAAAACACAGAATACTGAATTAAAGCATATGGCGAGCACCAAACATAGAATACTGAACTCAATTACAATATGGCATTACATATATCTCAAATTTTAGAAGGTTACCTTTAAACATGTTGGAGTATGGAGCAGCTGGCCTCAAAGATGTAGATGCTTATGACACCGATCTCTTCAGGGAGGATCCTCTTTTGAGCACTCTGAATCTTCGACATCAGTGCAGATCAAATATCAATACATAATCATTTCATTATGATGGTGGTAACAAAAACAGTCACTCCATTCATCAGTATTACTAAGAATTACTTTAGAAAGCTTATAGACTAGAAAGCCGCCTATATAGAAAGCTCTGTGATAGCATATATTTACAGTTTTACACTATTTATATGAGGCAGATTATTGTTGTGTTGGGAGGGGCCCTAATGGCTTTTTAGTTCATATACAATTCCGTATCTACATGTTATCAACTGATCAACCATGACTCAATGGTTAGGCGGTGGATAATCATACCCGAGTTCACGTGGTTTGATTAGTATTAAAGCTCAGAAGGGGAAGTTAACCCTTTAACCTATCGAAAGAAGGAAAAATGCTCATATTAATGTTATGTGCTGTGTGGTAAATCAGACAGTTCCATTTTTGTAAAATAGCCTACGGAGTATAACTTATTGGAGAAAAAGAAAGCTATAATCAATGGAATTCAGTACTCCTATCCGTTGGCAAGGGTGACACACACTACTACAGTCATACCGCCGATTATTAGTAAGCTTAACCTATCAGCTGTAAGAATTTCAGCACCATTCCTAAATCTATACTTCCTCCATTTCAGTCATTTCTATACATTTGTTTAATATATGTGAGTTATATTTTAATTAAATGTATAGAATTGATTGGAATTCAGTACTCTTATCCCTTATTATAAAAAGTAACCATTCATAAATTTTTATTTATCAGATAATGGTTACATTTTATCATAAAAATGGTCACATTTTGAGAATTTGTGTCATACTTTACAGTTGCATACATATTGAATCAAAGAACATTGTCAAGTGATGACCGTGATTTATATAGGATTCGAAATCAACGTAATTGATTTATAACACAGCTACCAGACTTTGATATTTAACTGTGAAGCTCGACTAGCAAATTAATGTTAGCAGCTATGTTACTCGAATCTTTAAATTTCCTCCGTGTCCTACACTCAACACTCGGACATGAGTGACACATCATTTTAGACCAAAATATGCATATTTTTCAAAGAAATAGCCGAGTCCGACACTTGACACGCAACCATGTGGGATACTTCTAAACGAGTCTTATAAAATTTGGCAATCTTTCCAGATTCAACAAGGAATAATGATCAAACCAAAATAAGAAAACGGGAATCTACAGCATTAACCGAACAGACAAAAACCCAGTAACAACTTATCGTCACAAATACTTGTATAAGAAGGTATTATAAAATTATATTATAAAACAGTTGTGATTTGGATCCGTTTAATAGAATTGAGTAAGAGGCAGAGCAACATTCAAAAATCAAACGATATAGAAACATGGTAAGATAAACAATGAAATTATGGTCAGGATGAAAATAAAGAGGGAAAATGGGGGAGTTACCTTAACAAGTAAAGAGTGAAATGTAGAGATATTTGATGAAATTGGGTTAGAACAGAAAAGGCATAAAATAAAAATTTTTTGGGGGAAATCTTAGTTGATTAATGCGCATCAACAGCCGCGAAGGTGGACTGATTACGACTTTGACATTTTTACAACCTACACTATCAGGACTCTTCCTTTTCTTTTCTTTTCTTTTCTTTTCTTTTTGGTTCCCTCGATTCTTTTTCACAACCATTTTCAACCTTTTTTTAAAAGTTTTTTCTTTGTTCTTTTTTTTTTTTACGGAGAGTGGACCGGCCGCTTGTCACGACTCACGGGCCGATTATTTTCTCCCCAAAATGACTCGTGAGTTAATAACCATTAGGGTTTTTTGCTTTTTACCACCTAATGTGTTCAAAATTTTACAAATTACCACATATTGAGTCCATTTTTACAAATAACCACCTTAAATTGAGGAAAATCCTTACAATCCACACCTATTTTGCATTATCTTGACGGTTCTTGTTAATTATCGTCAAACGATTATTTTAATTGACCAAATTACCCCTCATTTATCACTTATCACTCACTTCTCATTTATCAATTATCATCTACCCCATATTTATCAGTTTTACACTTTCCCCAAATTATTTCTGATGAACCCTAATTTCCTTATTCACTCAACTATCTTCCCCTTTACTCTGACATACTGCACATTCAAGGTAGACGACTACTGCAATCGTGATTCAAATTTCAGGTAATTTTCTTCTCATTCTAATTAATATTGAACTAATATGATGAATACTGCTATTTTCCCTAATTTCTAAATGTTAAGCATAATTTTCCAATTTGTGGCTGAAAATTAGTGAAATGTGTGAATTGGTAATCAAATGTAGGTAAAGAATCATGCTTTGTATGTGCTACTCACCAAACAACAAAGCAAAAAAATATATGTTGATTGATATAAAATTTGGCAGTGATTTTCCCTATGGCTAAGGTGGACATGGCAGTGATTTTCTTATATGTATGTAAGGAATTTGAATTGGTCTTCATAAACCTTAGGCCAATCTGACGAGCTTATTGTTTGACGAGCTTAATTTATTATTGTGCCCATTGTTTGACGAACTTTATTAGTTGTTTAATTGGCTTAATGCATTCAGCAATCAAAAAACTATATGTTGATTGATATAAAATTTAGCCACTTGTTCCGTAACTTCACATGTAATTATCAACTTTATAAATCTAATTATTCTATCACTCATAACATACAGTTATTCTAGTAGAAATAGTCTCTATTACCATGTACGGGGGTAACCTTGAGGATAACTGAAACACCAAACTAGGGGCTAAGACAAGAATAGAAACACACAACACAAGACAAGGACAAGATAGATAAAACCCTGTATTCAGGACTACCAAGACAAGCACAGATAGTTCTAAATGCAGTGAATCCCAAGCTAAACTCACCCACTAAGACAAGCACAAGTGAATGACCCTAACTCAGGCCAACAAACTAAGACTAGCACAAGTTTGTTGAGGGTTGAGAGCTAACCAAGGCTGGCACAGGTTAACAAAGAAAGAGTGAAAACTCTGGTTTTTATCATTCAGCATTCTGAGTTTCTTTCAAGGCAAAAGGCTCTTTATATAGAGCATTACAAAAGATCCTCACCATCCAACATAAGACTACATCTAAGGGCTTAAAGGACCCTTGAAATAACAACAAATGAGATACAAAAGTCTACTAGTAAGACGAGCAAAACAGACTGCAACAACTTCAGAAAAAGCAACTGAAAAGTAGGTTTGTCTCCTTTCCTGAAATGGCATTGTTTGAGCAGTTTTCTTTGGGGTTGTTTTGGCTGTCTGGTGCTTCAAATGGAACCTTGAGAGGGACTTCTAAGCTCCTTCCAACGTCCTTATTAATACTACTAAGGGTCACACAAAAGTAAGATGCCTTTGTTCATCCATTGGTCTTGAAACCAGCCTGGCTCTCAAAGTGACTGATTAACTTGTGGGCTGTTTTACTTGAACTTCCAAGGATAATTTGGAAAACTTATCCTGGACTTTTTTGTAGCTAAGGACCTCAACTAGATGGGAAAAGAAGTTGGAGCCCTTGCTTGGACAATTGCTGTAGGATATGTGGCCTGGAACTGGTACTTGTGTCTGTGGAATCCTTCTGGCTGTTGTTGATTTGGGACCTTGTTACTCTGGTTGGCATGGCTTGTGTAGATGTTGTTGTTGCTTGATCATGAGTCTTTGATGGTGTCATAACTTGATTGTGTGTTGCTTGGACATGGTTACCTTTTGTTGCTTTTGAAAACTTAGTTGTTTGGACTTGATCTGCCTTAGACTGAACATGGGTGTCTTTGTTGGTTGTTGTCTGAACTGGATTGCCAAATGAGGTTGCTCCCCTAGCTCCTGCTTCATCCTCCCCAGGTTGGAAAGATTTGAGCATCAAATCTCCAGGGTTCTCTTCTTCACTGTCATAGTAGGGGCTAAGGTCTCCTATGTTAAATGTGCCATGAACTCCATATTCTCCTGGCAAATCCACCTTGTAAGCATTGGCTCCCACCTTTTCTATGACTTCAAAAGGGCCTTCTGCTCTAGGCATAAGTTTGTTCTTTCTTTTGCTTGGGAACCTTTCCTTTCTGAGGTGTAACCACACCAGATCACCTGCTTGAAACTCCTTCTTTCCTCTTGGCACCTTGGCTTTGATTTTGTATTGCTCATTAGTCTTCTCTATGTTTCTCTTAACCTGTTCATGCAACCTGAGCATTTGTTCCACCCTTTTCTTGGCATCATAGTTCAGTATCTCTTTAGGCACATTGGATAGCTCCATAGGCATGAGTGGGTTGCTGCCATAGACCACCTCAAAGGGACTGTGGCCAGTACTTGATGAAGGGGCCCTGTTGAAGGCAAATTCTGCTTGGGCTAGTTTGAGATCCCAATCTCCTAGTGACTTCTTCACAATGCACCTCAATATTCTCCCTAGGGTTTTGTTGGTGATTTCTGTTTGACCATCAGTTTGAGGATGGTGGGATGTACTAAAAAGCAGCCTGGTGTCTAGGAGCTTCCACAGGGTCTTCCAGAAGTAACTCATAAACTTTGTATCCCTGTCTGAAACAATTGATCTAGGCACTCCATGTAGTTTGACTACTTCTTTGAAGTAAAGCTCAGCAACCCCTGAGGCATCCTCAGTCTTCCTACATGGCACAAAGTGAGCCATTTTGCTAAATCTGTCAACCACAACCATGATGGAATCCTTTCCCCTAGGGGTCTTGGGCAGAGCCACAATGAAATCCATGCTGATGTCTTCCCAAGGTTTGTCAGGTACAGGCAGTGGAGTATAAGGTCCTGCTTGGAAAGAACTCTTTGCCTTTTGGCAAGTAGAACACCTCCTAAGAATAGCTTGAACATCCCCTTCCATCCTAGGCCAGTAAAACTGATCTTGCAGGATATCCATGGTCTTCTGCACCCCAAAATGTCCTGCTAGCCCATTAGAGTGGACTTCCCTCACCAATAGGTCCCTGTATGAGCCCCTAGGGACACACAGTTTGTTCCCCTTAAACATGTAACCTTCCTGCAGCTGATACTTGGTCTCTTTTACTCTAGGACTGTTCTGCAAGGTTAACCAATCCTCCATGAAATCAGGATCATCCTGGTACAACTCCTTCATAAACTCAAAGCCTAGCACCCTTTGTTGGATTGTCACCAACATAGAATGTCTCCTAGACAAGGCATCTGCTACCACATTTGACTTACCTTCCTTGTATTTGCTTGAGAAGTTGCAGGACTGAAGGTATTCAACCCATTTTGCATGCCTTGCACTGAGCTTGTGTTGGCCATTTATGTATTTCAAGGCCTCATGATCAGAGTGAAGTACAAAAGGCTTGGGTTTAAGATAATGGCTCCAGTACATGAGGGCTCTCACCAAGGCATAAAACTCCTTGTCATATGTGGAGTAATTGAGCTTAGCCCCATTGAGCTTCTCACTGAAGAAGGCCACAGGATTCCTTCCTTAGATGAGTACTGCTCCAATCCCTACCCCACTTGCATCACACTCTACTTCGAATAGCTGATCAAAATCAGGTAGAGCTAGTATAGGTGCCTCACAAAGCTTCTTTTTGATGAGCTTAAAGGCTGCTTGTGCCTGTTCAGTCCACTTGAACTCACCCTTCTTCATCCCTTCTGTTACAGGCACCATGATAGTGCTGAATCCCTGTATGAACCTCCTATAGAAGGAGGCTAGGCCATGACAACCCCTAACCTCAGTGATGTTCTTGGGAATAGGCCAAGACTTGATGGCTGCAATCTTCTCCTGATCCACAGATATGCCCTTGGCAGAGATGACATACCCCAAGAATTTAACCTCCTCAGCCATGAAAGTACACTTCTCCATTTTCCCAAAGAGCTTATGCTCTCTCAGTTTCCGAAACAACAACTTTAGATGGTTCAGATGTTCAGATTTGCCCTTACTATAGACCAGGATATCATCAAAGTACACCACAATGAACTGACCTATGAAAGGCCTTAAGACTTCAGTCATAAGTCTCATGAATGTACTAGGGGCATTGGAGCGACCAAATGGCATCACCAGCCATTCATAGAGCCCATGCTTGGTTTTAAATGCTGTTTTCCACTCATCCCCCTCCCTGATTCTCACCTGGTGGTAACCTTGCCTAAGATCTATCTTGGAGAATAGACTGGCTTCACTTAACTCATCCAACATGTCATCCAGCCTTGGGATGGGGAACCTGTACTTGACAGTGATATTGTTAATGGCCCTGCTGTCAATACACATTCTCCATGAACCATCCTTCTTAGGAACTAGGAGGGCAGGCACTGCACAAGGACTCAAAGATTCCCTGACAAATCCTTTTGACATCAGCTCCTCCACCTGCCTTTGCAACTCTTGGGTGGATTTGGGGTCACTCCTGTATGCTGGCCTGTTAGGTAGCATGGCACCTGGAATGAGGTCTATCTGGTGCTCTATGCCCCTTAGGGGGGGAAGTCCTGATGGTAGTTCTTCTGGAAATACATCCTCATGCTCACTGATCAGCTCCTTTACCTCTGGGGGCACCTCCACTGGTTCCTCAACCTGTTTGGATAAGAGGAAATATACAGGTTGTTCTTGTTCCACCTCTCTGAGCATGGCTGCCTCTGTGAGGAAAAGAACCTCCTTGGATCCACTGGTACTAGGACTACCATAGTCCCTAGTGTTTGGGGGTAAAGGTGTCAGGACTATCCTTTGATTCCCATGTCTAACAGTGTACACATTGCTCTTCCCTTTATGCAAGGCATCTTTATCAAACTCCCATGGT
Organism: Heliosperma pusillum; assembly: GCA_022085475.1. Classification (NCBI taxonomy): domain Eukaryota; kingdom Viridiplantae; phylum Streptophyta; class Magnoliopsida; order Caryophyllales; family Caryophyllaceae; genus Heliosperma; species Heliosperma pusillum. The sequence continues at coordinate 6,572 of JAIUZE010015192.1, read as the reverse complement.
CTGCCCAGCAGTAAATGGCATGCATCCATAGGCACTACATCACAAGTCACCTCATCCTTGTAGGTGCCTCCAATAGAGAAGGACACTACACATTGTTGATCAACCCTTACTTCAGCACCCTTGTTCAGCCATCTGAGTTTGTAAGGGTTGGGGTGGGGTTTGGTCTCCAAGTCAAGCTTGTTAACCAAGGTAACTGCGGCCACATTGGTGCAACTTCCCCCATCTATGATCACATTACAAACCCTCCCTTGAATAGTACACCTGCTCCTAAAGATTAGAGATCTCTGGTCTTCTTCTAGGGGTTGATGCTGAGAGTGCATAACCCTCCAAAGCACAAGGTTGTGACCAGTGTCTGGTGGGGCTACTACCAAAGGGGCATCACCTTCCTCTTCCTGTTCTCCTGTTCCCTCCTCCTGCTCATACTCAATGAGCCCTTCCTTCTCCCATTCCATGACTTCCACTGCTGTCACGGCTCTTCTTGAGGGCAGTCTCTCTTAAAGTGGCCATAACCTTGACATTGATAACATTTTCTCTTCTCTTCTGAAGGGGTGAGGGTAGGTTGCTGACTTACAGGTGCCTTCCCCTTGTCCAAGGGGTTCCTATTAAAAGTTATGGGAGTCCTAGGACCCTCCCCAATTCTGACCCCAGCATAAGGTTTAGTTATAGCAGGTTTGGTGAAAGACTTGGTCGTTTCCTTCCCCATTTTCTCAACCCTAAGGGATAGGTTCACCACATCCTCAAAGGACCATAGGGGCTGCATCCTAACCTTGTTAGCAATGCCTAGTCTTAGGCCTTCTAGGAATCTAGCAATCCTTTGTTCAGGTTTCTCAGTGATGTCACATTGAAGGGTAAGCTGCTCAAACTCTCTCAGATATGACTCAACAGATTTTTCATTTTGTTTAAGTTTAGACAGCTTGATGAACAAATCCTGAGTATAATCCTTAGCAACAAACTTGTTCAACATTTTTTTTTTTTAACTTAGACCAGGATTTGATGGGTTCCTTACCCTCCCTAGTCCTTAGACTCTTCATGGTTTCATACCACATGGAAGCATACCCTTTCAATTTCAGAATAGCTACTTTAAAGGCTTTAGCATCATTGTATCCTTTGTATTCAAAGACTCTCTCTATATCGCTAAGCCATTCTAACAAATCATCAGGATTTAAGCTACCAGAAAACTCAGGAATATCTACCTTGAGGTGTTTATCAGTGAGGCCATGCCCTGAAGCTCTGCTCCTTGTGGATTCATCTGAGTCTGAAGGTTCCTCCTCTTCAGGTGGTCTGACCCTGCCTCCTGGTGAACCTAGGCCTCTCCCACGACCTCTGCCTCTTCCTCCAGCAAATAATTGGTTGCCTATCACCTGATCCAAGGCTCTGGTTAGGGTGGTTACAACCCCAGCCAGGTCCTCCATCCTTGCTTCTACTCCTGCCAATCTCTCTTCACTCATTGGGCTATTTTTTTAGTTTGAATGTAGTTTGGTTAAATGGACTCACAGTAGAAATAAACCTTAGCTCTAATAACCAATTTGAAACACCAAACTAGGGGGTAAGGCTAGAATAAAAAGCATACAACACAAACAAGAGCAAGATAGATAAACCCTGTATTCAAGGCTACCAAGACAAGCACAGGTAGCTTTAAAACCAGTGAATCCTAAGCTAAACTCACCCACTAAGACAAGCACAAGTGAATGACCCTAACTTAGGCCAACAAACTAAGACTAGCACAAGTTTGTTGAAGGTTTTGAGCTAACCAGAGCTGGCACAGGTTAACAAAGAAAGAGTTAAAACTCTGGTTTTTTCATTCAAGCATTCTGAGTTTCTTCAAGGCAAAAGGCTCTTTATATAGAGCATTACAAAAGATCCTCACCATCCAAAATAAGACTACATCTAAGGGCTTAAAAGGACCCTTGAAATAACAAAAAATGAGATAAAAAAGTCTACTAGTAAGACGAGCAAAAACAGACTGCAACAACTTCAGAAAAAGCAACTGAAAAGCAAGTTTGTCTCCTTTCCTGAAATGGCATTGTTTGAGCAGTTTTCTTTGGGGTTGTATTGGCTGTCTGGTGCTTCAAATGGAACCTTGAGAGGGACTTCTAAGGTCCTTCCAACGTCCTTATTAATACTACTAAGGGTCACACAAAATTAAGATGCCTTTGTTCATCCATTGGTCTTGAAACCAGCCTGGCTCTCAAAGTGACTGGTTAACTTGTGGGCTGTTTTACTTGAACTTCCAAGGATAATTTGGAAAACTTATCCTGGACTTTTTTGTAGCTAAGGACCTCAACTAGATGGGAAAGGAAGTTGGAGCCCTTGCTTGGACAATTGCTGTAGGATATGTGGCCTGGAACTGGTACTTGTGTCTGTGGAATCCTTCTGGCTGTTGTTGATTTGGGACCTTGTTACTCTGGTTGGCATGGCTTGTGTAGATGTTGTTGTTGCTTGATCATGAGTCTTTGATGGTGTCATAACTTGATTGTGTGTTGCTTGGACATGGTTACCTTTTGTTGCTTTTGAAAACTTAGTTGTTTGGACTTGATCTGCCTTAGACTGAACATGGGTGTCTTTGTTGGTTGTTGTCTGAACTGGATTGCCAAATGAGGTTGCTCCCCTAGCTCCTGCTTCAATAACTGGAGAATAGAAGGTTCAGTTAGGAGAAGCTCTAGATTAGCAAAAGCCCCTACTTTGTCACCTGTGGCTAAGGTGGGGAAGCTCCAAGTAAGATGAAAGCTATCATCAGTCTTTGACAAAGAAAATTCCACAGTTATTGCTGAAAAGTGGAATAATGTAGGGGACTTACCAGAACCAGGGGACTTACTAGAACAAGGGGATTTACTTGAACCTTTTGATGGTGAAGAGGGATATGATGAAGGATACAAGGAGTACTGGAGTGAGGACAGTAATTTTAGCCAATTTGATGTAGGTGACACTGAAGTTGATGGGGACTTGGCAAAGGAGGAAGAGTTATTTAATAATGGGCCTGATCAAAATCTGATTGATGTTGTTAATAAAAATTTGAATCAGTCATGTCTAAGGGCTGGGAAGTCAAGGCTGTTTAATGTGGATGATTTGGATGTAAGAATTGTTGAGGAATTTGATATTAATTCTGATGAGGACATGAGTCTGGCTGGTTTCGGGGATGAGGGTGACTCAAATGATACTTTTGACCCTTCAATTGACTTTAAGAAACCCATTGTCCTTAAGAAAGGATTGAAATTCCCTTCTGTTGAGGTGTATAGGACAGCAGTAAGAAAATATGCTATTGAGAATGGATATGAGTCATATTTTTGTCACAATGACGGTACTAGAGTAACTATGTACTGTAGATATAGATGTGAATGTCCTTGGAATGCTAAAAGGTCAAGGTTTCGTAAGTGCACTTGTAAGGCCAAAAGGAAGTGTGAGTTTAGGTTATATGCTACTAAATTAGATGATGACCTAACATTTCAAATTAAATCATTGAACTTGAAGCATGTTTGTGCATTCATAACAAAGAATCGAATGGTGACCTCAGAGTACTTGGCTGAAAAGTACTTGGAGACTTGAAGAAATGACCCACATTGGAGTTTGGAGGGGGTAAGAAGCAGAGTTAAGTTGGACCTTGGTGTTGATGTAGGGTACCATAAGTGTTAGGTAGCTAGAGCAAGGGCAAAGATGATCATACATGGTAATTCAGATGGCCAATACAGTAGGGTATGGGATTATGTATTTTCAATTCGTCGAAAGTTTAATCCAGGATCTTCAGCATGTGTTAAAGTAGATAGGATTGACAGACCTCCTCCCATTTTCCAAAGAATGTACATCTTGCAAAGAAGGGTTTGTTAAAGGGTGTAGGCCCCTCATTGGGGTTGATGGCTGTCATTTGAAGGGTCAGTACCCTGGGATGTGTTTAGTAGCGGTGTCAATGGATGGGAATAATAATCTATTTCCAGTTGCATGAGGTGTTGTTGAGGTGGAAAATGTTGAGACATGGCAGTGGTTTTTGGATTTGCTTGTCCGGGACATTGGTTCAGAAGAGGGGGATAGTCTAATCTTTATGTCTGATAGGCAAAAGGTATGCTTTTTATATTTAACTTGATTCAATTTGTAGGAATAATAATAATATGTCCATGTTGACTAATATATTCTGAATGTGACAGGGGTTGGTTGAAGCTATGAATGTGGTGGTGCCTAGAGCTGAGATTCGGTTTTGTGTTAGACACATATGGGCCAACTTCAAGCTACAATTGCTGGCCAAGCCTTCAAAGAGGGCTTCTGGAAGGCTGCTTGGGCAACAACAGAGGTAGTGACACTCTTTTATGCTACTGAGCTTTGAACTGACACTCATCTATGTTCCAGTAACGAAACCATATCGACCCAATCTGTCCGACTCGTTTTACATAGCATGACTTGCAGACTTAGTTTTTGCAGGCTGATCAGCGGTTACACATTATGTCTGATATATTACCCAACAACTTGTCAATTAATATGAAATTCAATCGCGTAAGCTAAGCATGTCGGGGATTAATTGATCTAAAGTGAGACTATTACTCACTAATCATTCTTAATTAAACACAACATACTCTTATATTTACTTTAAACATGTAACTAAACATAATAGAAGAAGAAAGATACGAACTTTGACTAATTAACATGATAAAACAAACCTAACATCACAATTTAGAAACTAAAAGTAAGAAAGAAAATTTTTTTATACCAATACATGACAGGTACGGGTCTATCTTGTATCATTTGATCTCATGAAGTTCGATTACTGTAGTTCCGGGTTTATGTCGATAAGGACCTAGGGTGGCGGAGCCTACAACCTTGAGAGTGATTTTCTGCGGTTTTTAACTTTCTGGTTTCTGATGGTAATATATCGAAGTGTCGTGTTCCAAAGCTGGAAGAAAATTGTGTGCATCGCAGGTGAAGAAAAGTAATTAGTTTTCTTCTCAGTATTTTGGCTTAGAGTACTTATATTAGTTTCAAATTTGTGCAGCTAGCTAAACAAGCTTCCTATTAATGTGCAAGTTTCCACTGTTTTGATTCTTCTCTGCTGTCTGTTTTCACTGTCAACATCTTGTATACTTTGCTTAATACTTTTCTTCTGAAATTTGACTATGTTATGCTACTGACTATGCTACTGAATATGCTTCTGAAATTAATTTTCACACTGATCTAACACTCATCTATGCTACTGAGCAGGCTGAGTTCAATTTTGAATTGGCGGGAATCAAGTTTCTATCTGAGGGAGCTTACAATTAGCTCAATAGAATACCACCAAGGCATTGGAGTAGACACGCCTTCTCAACCAAATGTAAAAGTATCATGATCCTCAACAACCTTTGCGAGTCCTTCAATGCTGTGTTGAAAGATGTGAGGGACAAGCCCATCCTTACACACATGGAATGAATGCGAATGTATGTTATGAAAAGAAATTGTGAGAAAAGAGAAGGAGCTGATAAATACGATAGAAAGTTTATGCCATACATTGACAAGTGTTTCAAAAAAATGTACCTTGAAGTAAGGTATGCCACAGTCCACTCAAGTAAATCAACAAACTTTGAGGTGGACTACAAAGGTGGTAATTTGACTGTTAACTTGGTTGAACAAAAATGCAATTGTTTTCATTGGGAGCTAAGTGGTATACCTTGCATCCATGCCATGGCATGTATTCTAAACCAAAGACTTAACCCAGAGGATTATGTCAATGATGTTTATTCAAAGGAGAAGTATCTACTTGCTTATACCCCTGCCATCAATCCAATGCCTGGTGTAGACCAATGGGAAAATGCTGGCCTCGATGAACCCTTACCACCCATCTCAAGGAGGATGCCCGGGAGGCCTTCTAAGAAGAAAAGGAGAAAGGAGGCTGGTGAGGGGAGTCAAGTGAAAAGACTAAAAAAGGCTCACAAATGTGGTAAGTGTGGTACATTAGGCCATAACAAGAAAAGTTGCAAGAACACTACTCCAGCTCCTAAAGAAAAATCGAAGGGTGGTAGACCGGAAAAAGACACTTGTTGGGTTAGAGCAGCAAAAACAAAAGCTAAACAAAAAAGAGCAGCTAGGGCCCATGATCATGCCATCTTAAGCCAAACTGGAAGTCAACCTCCATTTGAGTAGGCTGTTAATTAACTTATTTAGTGGTTGTTTAGTTTAACTATAGCTTAATATTTGTATGTTTACTTTGGAACAAGATGAACAAGGTTTATTTTGTATGGTTATTCCACAACAATTGAAGTATTATATGGAAAATGAGGTTTATGTTGTTGTCACTTGATTGTTGTCACTTTATTCTAGAAGCATTTACGAACTCTACTAGAGAAAATAATTATTGCATATAGATAATTTTTTACCCTAGATTTTTTTATTGTAGCATTTTTTCTACTTGTGACTTTGTTCTTGCAGGTGAAAACAACATCTCCTAAGAAATATTGCGTGCGGCCTAATGTTGGCATCATCAAGCCAAGTGGAACATGTGATTTCACAGGTTCATCTTTCACATTCATCTTTGTTATGTATAATTCAAATTGCAGAACCTGGATTAGCTAATTAGATCCTAGTTTCTTAAGCTTCATCTTGTGTCCTATTTTATA